>JAWRVF010000422.1:0-303648 GCA_036785485.1 Physcomitrellopsis africana | reverse complement strand
AATGATATCCATAGTTGGAATAAAATGGTATTTACTGAGTTGAAGCATGAACAATATTATTATATACAAACTTTGCTAATTGTAAATACGAGATCCAATAGTCTTATTGATAGTTAATGCTGCATTGTAAATATTATTCCAAAACTTAGATAACTTGTTCTGATTGGCCATCAATTTTAAGATGGAAAGCTAAAGAAAGTTTAATATCTACCTTCAATATTTCAAAAAGACATTTCTAAAACTTAGATATAAATTGGGGTCCTCAATTGCATATGATATCATCTGATAGGCAATGATATCAATATATATTGTCAAAAAAGAGCCTTGCCATTTCTTTATTAGATGTACTCTTTTTGCAAGGAATGAAATGAGCCATCTTTGTGAGTCCATCAACCACTACAAAGATGTTGTCTAATAAATTAGATGGTGATAAATTTGTAATAAAATCCATCGAGATAGAGGGTCATGATCGTCTTGGAATAGACAAGGATTATAAAAGTCTATAAGGCAATATCAAGGATTTTGAATCTTGAACAGATATCACAAGAGAGCACAAAGTCCTTCATTGCCTTCTACATTTGAGGCCACTAAAAATCTTAAAAAATAAGTTTCAAGGTCTTATTAAATCCAAAGTGACCTACAACAAGAAAATCATGGCGATATTAAAGAACATATAGTCGTATTGGTCCTTTTAGGATATACAAATGTTCTTCAAAATATAGAAGGTCTTCCTCAAATTTAAACTTATCAATATTTTCTTTCAAGTAATGCTTGATATCAAGGGCCAAAGTATCATTAGTAGTTGCAGTATGCACTTTATTGAAAAAATTAGAATTGATAAGCTTTGATATAATGGTGGCGTAAAGGCAAAATTACTCTAGTTTCAATAAAATTGTATATTGTTGGTCAAATGCTGCCTCTCCTATCTTTGGTATAAGATATGATCTCTTTGATAGAATATCAGACAATCCTTGTTGTTTCTCAAGGCAATAAGTAATAATAAAGTTAAATCAAGATAGTAACATATTTTATCAAGCTTGGCAGCAATTATGAACTTAAGAGTATTTTTTGATGAAGATCCAATAGAAGTTAGCAAATCCAAGAAAATATTGTATGTCTCTCATAGTCTTTGAAATGGTCCATTGTATAACTACTGCTATCTTCTTAGGATCTATTGTCAAATCCTCAGTAGATACAATATATCCCAAAAATTCCATCTTAGGTTGATGAAATATATATTTTTCTAATTTGGCATATAAACTTATATTTCATAATTTTTGTAATACCAACTTGACATGCTCCTTGTGTTCCTCTAGATTTTTTGAATAGATCAAGATGTCATTAAGATACATTACTACAAACTTGTCTAAGTATTCTTAAAAGATATTATTTATTAAATAGTGAAAGATAGCGAGTGGATTTATTAGTCCAAAGGGCATAACATTGTATTCAAAATATCTATATCTTGTCTGAAATGTGGTCTTCCATTCATCTCCTTCTTTGATTTGTATCAGGTTGTATATTCCACGGAGATCTATCTTAGTATAGATCTTGGCTTCGCTCAGTTGTTCCAAAAGTCTTGAGATTAATGGTAGTGGGTAATAATTTTTTACTATTATCTTATTCAATCCCCAATAATCAATGCACATATGCAAAGAACCATCCTTTTTTTTCACAAAAAGCATAGGTACACTTGTTGGAAACTTTGAATGCTTGATGAAGTTCTTTGCAAGATTTTTATCAATATAACCTTTTAATATTGAAAGCTCATTTTGAGAAAGATTATAGATTGTGCCAAAAGGTGGTTATGTTCCTTCCTAAAGATCTATAGTACAATTGTATGGTCAGTATTTCAACAATATATCAGCATTCTTCTTCTAAAAAATATCTTAGAATTTATTACACTACCTTAGAATACTTGCCAATGAAATTACATCTTTTTTAATTAGAGTCACATAAATAACAAATGATATACCTTCTTTGGCCGATCTTATGAAAGTCCTTACTTCAATAAATAAAGATTTATCAAATTCGTGGCTTTTTATAAGTTTTTGCAGGGATCTCTATGTGAAATGATATTCTTTATAAACTCTAATCTATAAATAGATTATACTTTTTCAACCAAGATAATCCAAGAATAATAGGATTTGAAAGAGTCTTAATAACATTAAACACAATTTGGCTTCTATGATCTTTAAACAACACTTCTATAGGTGTGGTTTGATAGATAATACTACCAAAGGATAAGAGTCATCCATCTGTTACCTCTACATGAATAGGTTTGGATTTTTGTACTAAAAGAATTTTGTAAAGCTAAATGAATGCTTCATCTACGAAATAAGCAGACGCCTTTGAATCTAACAAAGGAGTTATTTGAAGCTTCTGAGGGCCAAAATATAAAAGAATTATAAAACAATGAGCAAGTTGAGCAGAAAGAGATGAACCTAAATAGTTTTGAAATGTTAGATTGTCCAGTAACATAGTCTCTACTATGGCTGAATATTATCATTTTCTTGTACAATTATATTCCTGATTTTAATAAGGTATGAATTTTGTTTCTTTGGACAATTGCCAAGCTTGTGGCCTTCTTCACCACAATATAGGCATAGACCTTCTTCCATTTGACGCTTCTCTTCTTGTAGATTAAAAAATTTAAATCAAACTACATCAAGTTGCATATCTTCTAATTTTGAATATAAATTCAAAATACTTATTGATATAGCATGGGTATGTTGGATTGAGTGTTGTCTTATTGAAGCCTATGAATGCTGATCTTGTTGACGTTGAAATAATCAATTATTATATTTTATGGCTTGGCTAATGGCTTTATTGAGCGATTATAGATCCGGAAGGAACAATAACAAATCTTTTACATCATTTCTTAATCTCCAATAAAATTGGCTCATTAGGGCTTTTTCATTCCAATTGATGTTGTATACTAATTACCTAAAATTGAATACATAGACTAATACAGAGCACGCTATTGAATAGAAAGAATTCACCTTGGGAAAACACTAGGCTCCTAGATGCTACTAGAATTAGTAGAGAATATGGGAGGAAGCCATGCAAGTATCTTGTATACTTGCACAATAGTTATTCAAGCTTCTATATTATATTTATATTATACTTATATAAAACTTGTACAAATATAAAATATAATCCTTTATATAATATTTTTATAAATATTTGTATAAATATTTTATATAATACTTATAAAATAATTATATAAATACTTAATATAAATATAAGTATATATACTTATATAATACATATAAGTAAAGTATGTATATACTCAAATATACCTCAAAATTCAACCGCATATGAGGAATATAAGTTATACAACTAGCTGAAATTAAATGAATCACTAAAAATTCATCCAAATGTCAAATCAAGCGAGCATATAATTTATAGAAAGCTAATAACATGTTATAAAACTTATGAAAATTTCACAAACATAGGTCTTATCATTTAAAAGTTATGACTAATTGAAGTAGGTACTAAAAATTTCCAACAAACTGTAAAGACAACAAAGCTCTTCTTACTTCAACTTCCATTGTGGTCACTCGCCTTTCTCAAATTGGATATGCAATAGCTTTTTAGAAATCTTGCTCCATCATCTAACTTATCTTCAAATCTTGTGTGTATATCTCTCAAACTTCAAATTTTATGGCTAGTTGAAACTACCCCTCAAACCCTAGTGACAATTTGCCCTCTTGTCACTTCACAACTCATAAAATTCTTATAGAAGCTTCAAATACATTGATTTATTTTCTCATAAAAAGCTTATATAAGCTACTATAAGTATCTAAAATACCAAAAATATTGAAGAGACTGTCCGACTCGAGTGGTTGAATAAAATCTCTACCTCTCTTCATCGGATGGCAGCAGATCCTTTTCCACTCTCAAGCTCACAACTCTTTCTTTTCAACTTCAAATGCTTCAAGAAAACTTACTAGAAAGCTAGAATAATTTTCCACACTCTCTACAAATTTCACTAAGAAAGAATTGAAATCAAACTTGCAATAACAGCTCAAAGTTTTTACCTTCACTTCTTGATAGCAGCAGACCTTGCTCTACTAAAACAAGTGTAACTTTTCACTCACGACTCTAGAATAAGCAAATAAGTAGGCTTTGAAATCCTCACAACTTTAGAATCATTCTTTCCAAATTTCATTATAAAAACTTTAGTATCCTTGGAGCTATCTTTCTTCAAAAATCACATATTCTAAAACTCTAAATCCTAGTTCCAGCAAGAGGAGTATCCTCTCCTTTTCCTCTACCTCAGCCCATGCCAAGCCCACATGGATAGCCAAAATCCTATTAAATAGGCCTTATTTATTCCATACTCTTCTTTCTTATCTCTTATAAGAGACCATATTACCTCAAAGTCAACAAGAAAGGTAAAACAACCTTTATCTTTCTTCCAACTACAAAAGAATCTACTCTAAGATAAAAATAAGATAGGAACAAAACAAATATCCATCCTAGTTTACTAATTAAGTAGCTAAAATAAATCCTTTTCTTAAAATATCTTCCAAAATAGCCTCTAGCACTTACATATAGATAATAAAAATAAATAAAAAATATTATACTTTTATATATATTGCATATAAATGCAGTACGACAATACCCCTTAATATAATTCTTGAATCTTAGCTATTGCCCAATGGGCCTTATCATATTCACCAAATGCTTCTACAAATGCTTCCTTGAAAACTTCAAAGTTGCTCAAAATTGATGATTTTTTTTCAAGTAAGGGAGCAAACTATAATAGCACTTGCTCCATAAGCAAAGTACCAACCAATCCAACCTATGATTCTTCTATAGGATAAGTATTAGGTTATAGAACTATTATCAATCAAATTTGATTAACAAGCCCTCATAACTTAGAATGTGTACTATCATATTTCTCCGAAAGACTAACTCAAGGCTCCTTATATTGTTAAATAGGTGGATTTTTTTAGCGTAGTATAGATAGTACTACATCCTCAAGTGTAGAAGTTGGGGGTGGATGCAGTCTAGATTGTGATATTCCAGATATTGCATCATTATAAAATTTTATAACAATTCCTTCAATCTTTATATTTTTAGCACATAAATAATAATAAGAGCACATAAAAAGTAATAAGAGCACTTATAATGGCATCTAACTTAGACTCAGAAGATTTGGTCATACTAATGTCTCGACCTCCAACCATTTTAAAAGAAAAAAAAAATGAATCTATAAAAAAATAATATTAGTTTAGAGGAGGATAATCCGCAATCTCTAAAATGCTTTAAGACCTTCAAGGAGAAGAGTGATCTACTCTCTCACAAGGACAAAGTTCTAATATTATGATGAAAAAAATATGAGTTTAGAGGAAGGTAATCCGCAACCTCTAAAGCGATGATATATCTTTGAGTAGAGGAATAACCTACTCTTTAATAAAAATGATCCAACTCTAATATTAAAAATGAGGTTAGTCTTGACAAATTGTCAAAGACACGAGAATACAAAACAAGAGATTTGAACTAGGATAAGGTTTCCGAAAGAAACCAATAAGAGTTTGAATCAACAAGATGAATATACAAACAATATCAAGAAAGATAAGTTAGAACTCTAAGAGGTGCATTATTGAGATTGAAGAACTCTTCAACCTCGACCCCTATATATACTCTTATCTAGGATGCTTTTTGAGTAGCTTCTATCAAATTAAGAAGCTTTTTGAGTAACTTCTATTAACTAGAAAGCTTTTTGAGCTCCTTCTACTAATTGGAAAGCTTCTTAAGCTCCTTCTACTAACTGAGAAGCTTCTTAAGCTCCTTCGACTAATTAGAAAACTTTTCAACCTACTTTCATCAACTAAAAAGCTTCTCAACCGACTTTCATAAACTCAAGAAGTTTTTAGAATATTCTAAAAGGTTTTGTAAACCTCCAGAGTGTATGTCCTCAATATTATATCTAGAAGTCATTGACGCTTCTTCAAGGGCCCTATTGAATGAGTAACTAAGAAACAAAAGATGGAATATGTTGCTTCTCTACTTTGACAAATTTTGGATTTCTTGCATTTGTGATTTGATTATCAAATCACTTCAACTCTTCATAGAACTTGTCGCTAGAAGGGGAGGTGATGTCATAGACATACTTTAAATTACCACATTCTAAAATTTTTGATAGTCTTCTAGAATCTTTTGTAGTCTTCTAAAATCTTCCATAATTTTTTAAAATCTTCCAAAATCTTCTAGAACCTTCTTTAGTCTTCTAAAAATCTTCTATAGTCTTTTAGAATCCTTTAGAATCTTCTTCAATCTTCTAGAATCTCTCGTAGCCTTTTAAAATCTTTTAGAATCTTTTTTAGTCTTCTTAAACTTGCCTTAGTCTTCTAAAATCTTCTTCAGGCTTCTAGAATCTTCTAAAATATTCTTAGAAGGTTCAATAGGATATAGGCTTTGTAGTACAAATAAGAGACGAGACCGAGGTGCACCTTAGTCTTGCTAATACAAGTCTTGGAGGAATCCAAAGTGTTACCTTATTCTTGATATCAATCTAATTTCTTATTCTTATTCTTATCAATGATCTAATTCTTGTTCTTGTCCATCTAATTTTTTGTTCTTGAAATTATTCTAATTCTATAATCTTTTCCTTGTTTCTTTGCTAACTTGCTATCTTGTATCCCTAATAGTTTTGATAAACTATTATAAATCAGATCAAAGAACTTATGTAAGATTATAATAAGATAATATGATACATGAGTCTTATTACAAAGCAACACAATATAAGAATAGGAATAAGACTAGAAGGTCCAAATTAGACCATAAGTCATGTATTATTGAAAATGAGGAGTCCTTTAGCTTTGACACCTATATATATTAGAAATTATGAAGCTTTCAAATAACTTCTTATAGAAGGCTTTGCCTCTAAGTCATCTTAGGATACTTCTCAAGTAGCTTTTTTATTATTGCAATATAAAGAAATTCTAAAAACCTTCTCTTGTGACTTCTTATATTGCTTGGGAGTTAAGTAACTTGGAGAATATTCTTTAATAACTTCTTAGAATCTTTTATAACCTTTTGAGATCTTTTAGATTCTTCTAGGACCTTTTAAGAAGTTTCAAGACCTTCCAAAACCTTCCCTAGATGGATGTCTACAATAATTGTAGCGATTTATTCTAATATAAATTTGGAATTGTAATAAATATTATAATTATAAGGATTTAACACTAACATAATGGTTTAAATTAATAAAAAAATATTTTTTAAAATAATATATATAAATTATTTTTAATATATTTTTATAATATTATATATATTAAAATATTATAGTCTCATATTATTATTGAAATTAAATACATATTAAATCCTTAGAAAAATTAAAAATTTATTTAGTTTTATCTAAAATAAAATATAATAGTATAAAATAAGATTTAAATGATTTTTTTTATTGTATCCTAAAAATTAATTAAATCTTATTTTTTTATCAAAATTAATTATATATTTTTATTACAAAAATGAGATTTTAGGTTGTTTTAATATATATATATATATATATTAGATTATTTTTTGAATCTTCTTGAAGATTTTGAGAATAAATTAGAAATCAAACTTTGATACAATATTACTTTAAGTAAATTTTTAGTATGAATTTGAACAAAAAGTAATAGACTTACAAGTAGTACAAATAAATAACAAGAATAAGACCTTCTTTGGTCTTGTTTTTCTTGTGGCTTCTAAATTTTTTTATGTCTTAGTAATAGCCATTTGGTTTTTTATTGTATCTGAATATAATTATTTTTTTTCTATACTTTTGATTATTTTTTCATAAACTTATTTTTTATGATTAAATGATCAACTTTTGTATTTGATATTGGCTGGTTAATCTTGATCTTTATAAACTAAATATAATTCATTTTAAATTAAACTTTAAATAAAGATTACAAACCACCTATCTATATGTATATGAAATTTAAATTTGAAATTATTGCTAATTATTGAAAATTATTTTTTATAAAAGCTTAATACAAATCTAAAATCATACTAGAAAAAATTCTATTAAACAAAATATATACATTTTCTAAACTATAGCCACAATAATATTAATTTTAAAAAAATCAAATCTATGTGTTATTCAAAGAACTTAATCATCATAGATCTTTATAAATATTGGTCAAATAAACATATTTTATACATAATATAACCAATAAATTTTTGATACATTAGCTAATTTGTAAAAAAGGTTGTGTCTTAAATCATGTCTATTTAGAACTTTGAAATTTTTAGAAGAAAAACAAAAGTAGAAGAAGAAAGTGTTGATATAAACTTTTAAATTGAGAAGCTTTTGTTTAAGGATTTGGTAAACCAACACTGAAGCGAGAAGAAAAAAGTAAAAAGAAACACACACACACACACACACACACACACATTTGTTTCAGTCTTGTAATTGAGATACTTTTCACAAAGAATGCTACTTGTTTTTTCAAATCTAAAAAGACTGAAAATGAAAATGTCAAGTACCTTTATGGGTTTTCAAAAAATAAAGAAGGTTATTGACTTTTGTTCCAACACAGATAATTATTATATTGTGCAACTATCTGTTGATGGATATAGGCTGTAAAAAATTATATTAGTCCCGCATAAATAAATTATTTTACAA
Source organism: Physcomitrellopsis africana (assembly GCA_036785485.1). Classification (NCBI taxonomy): domain Eukaryota; kingdom Viridiplantae; phylum Streptophyta; class Bryopsida; order Funariales; family Funariaceae; genus Physcomitrellopsis; species Physcomitrellopsis africana. The sequence continues at coordinate 295,019 of JAWRVF010000422.1, read as the reverse complement.
GTTATATATTCCCGAGCTTTTTTTTTTTGTTTTTTTTTTTGTACGGGGGTTAAACTACAATATTGCATATTGCAAATTATGGCATTTTTATTTCTTTTATTGAAAATTTAAAAAATCTTTTACAGAAAGTTAAGAACTATGACAGTATGCAGGTTCTACACAAGTATACCAATAATCCAAAAATCCAAAAGATTTGCAAGCATTGGTAAATGATTTAAAATGCACAACCAAATAAAATAATAGTAATAATAATAAAATAAAAGAAAAATTCAAAGAGGAAATTATCTTCATTATTTTCAAAGGGAGTGTTGGAAGCACTGCTAAGAACAAATGTTGTCATGCATATATCAAGTTTAAATTATTTATTGTATTATTTTCCAAGGAGAAAAAAAATACAAGATTAATTAATATATTGTTATTTACAAACCATACTTTCAAAGTATGGTTTGTAGGCTAGGTCAAAAATTTAAAAGCCAAAATCCCAAATTTTCTGATTGGAAGCAAATCGGATCATCTAAAAATAAATAAAAAATAAAAAAAATAAAAAGTCAAGAAATCAATCATAGTGCAATTCATCAAGGAAAAATTGCTCAAGAATATTTTTTATTTGAAAAAAAATTGAAATACCTATGCCACAAGACGGAAGATCTTCAAACTTTACAGTTTGTGAATTGGATGACTTTTACACAATTCAACACCCAGTTTTTGCAAAATCATGTTAGAAATAATAAACCCCTAAAAGCCTCTGGTAGGGCAATCCCGGCACGGAAAAAAGCATCCATTCCTCAACAATGAATACAATTCATTCAACAAAATCACCAGCCACGTCACCAAACTGACGTGAAACTATGGAATGGTAGAGCAGCAAAGGGAAGTAGTGAGAGGAAATGGGACAGATGGGGGTCCTTCCAGCTGGGCTTCAGATCATGAAGCCCCACAAGTAAAAGCAATAGGTGCCTCACAAAATCCACAGAAAAATATTCCATCTTTAGGATGTCGCTTTTTATTTTTTTATAGCTGGAGTGCTGCAAAAAAGGGAAGAATTTCATTGCCAATTGTGCACTCTCCATCCAGCCAGGAGATGAATATCTGAGTGGCAGTGTGAGATGGTGTGAAGTCAATGGATTGCTGGAGAGATGAGCCCATGGAAGGTCCTGGCACTGGATTCAGAGGCCCAAAACTCTCAGAACTTATGGTTTGTGGATAAGTTTTTTATTCCCGGCGTTTCGAACCATGTCCACCCCATAGCCTCACTGTGATACCAGCCAAGTGGTGGTGTTGTAAGTGTGTGTGTGCGTGTGTGTGTGGTGAGTCGAATTCCCTCTTGCTTTGTGCGTTGTCGAGGAGCTGAAGCAGCTATGGCGACCACCCAAGTAATTCTCTCTGCCACTCTTCCCATAGCCCCGGCTTCCAGCTGCGAGACTTCGTCACGGAGCTCGGCGTCCACCAAAACTTGTCTATCAGTGGCAGGATCGTCGCTGCATGGCTCAGTTGCGGGACTTGGAGCTGGGAAACAGATTTTTACCGTGCAGAGGAAGAGTGTTGCCGTGAGGGCCGCCGTTGCAGCTGAGGCTGCTGCTCCCAAGCAGCAGGCGAAGAGCCAGTATGATATCACTACGCTCACGACGTGGTTGCTGAAGAAAGAGCAGGCAGGCGTCATCGATGGCGAGCTCACCATTGTGCTCTCCAGCATCGCCCTGGCTTGCAAGCAAATTGCGTCTCTGGTGCAGAGGGCTGGTATCTCCAACTTGACTGGGTTGCAAGGAGTTGCTAACATTCAAGGGGAGGACCAGAAGAAGCTGGATGTTATCTCGAACGAGGTAAGATTCCCTACATTCCGGTTGGCAACCTTCTCTGCCTCGTAATCCGCCGCACCTCCTAAATTTCAACCCCTAGCAATTATCTGTTTCTGCTAGATTATCAAACACACACTTGTAGGCTTAACTCAGCGGACTCTGTTTTGACCGAGGAATTCGAGCGAATAAATTTCGCCCCAGCTTTCTCTGGAATCGTAGTAGTGTGCACAACAATAGTTCACCGCGGTGTAACACTTCATGTCGGTGGTTACTGACCTTCCTCTCTTGTAAAATTGGTGCTCTCCCTAATGGTGCTCATTTGAATGCAGGTGTTCTCAAGCTGTCTGCGCTCAAGTGGACGGACAGGCATCATCGCCTCTGAGGAAGAAGATACCCCGGTTGCTGTGGAGGAGAGCTACTCTGGCAACTACATTGTGGTGTTCGACCCTCTTGACGGCTCATCCAACATCGATGCTGCTGTTTCCACTGGGTCAATCTGGGGAATCTACAAGCCCAACGAGGAATGCCTGACCAATCTTGGAGAGGAGCCAACTGTAAGACTCTTCAAATTTATCATCGCCATTTCCCTACGTTTCAAATTCGATGAATCACTTACCATGTGCTTATTTCTTTCATCATTGTATGGTTAAGCCTGGATCTTTCGATATAACATTAAGTGCGATGACGCAGATTGATGAGGTCGCCGAGAACTGCGTCATCAATGTCTGCCAACCAGGGAGCAATTTGCTGTCCGCAGGGTACTGCATGTACTCGAGCTCCGTCATCCTTGTTCTCTCAGTCGGTGATGGAGTCTACGGCTTCACCCTGGACCCTCTCTACGGAGAATTCGTCCTCTCTCACAACAGGATCGAAATTCCGAAATCGGGCAAGATCTACTCCATGAACGAAGGCAACTACGCCCTCTGGGATGACAGCCTCAAGAAGTACGTCGACAGCTTGAAAGACCCCGGTCCCTCTGGAAAGCCATACTCCGCCCGCTACATCGGCAGCCTGGTGGGAGACTTCCACAGGACTATGCTATATGGAGGCATCTACGGCTACCCTCGGGATTCCAAGAGCAAAAACGGCAAGCTGAGGTTGCTCTACGAGTGTGCTCCCATGAGCTACTTGGCTGAGCAGGCGGGCGGCAAAGGATCTGATGGCCACCAGAGAATTCTCGACATTCAACCGGAGCAGGTACACAGATCTCTCTCCCCTCACTCTCTCTATCGCACACTCCCACCCACTTAGTCCACCGTTTTCTACCCTCTCTGTCACTTCGGTGCCTGACATCGTCGATACCGCATTGCAGGTTCACCAACGGGTGCCGCTCTACGTCGGAAGTGTGGAAGAGGTGGAGAAGCTGGAATCGTTCCTCAGCTCTTAAACTCGTCGACTTAACTACGCATCCTTCAGGATATGTCACCAATTCTTCACACCAGTCTCCTGCGCGTGGCACCATCGGAAAAGCATAACCTCCTCCGGCGCTGGGATCTCAGGTCGCGCTGCGACGAATTGGGTTTCATGATCTTTGTTGCGCGTCGAAACGCACTGTAATTCCTGCATGCGTAGTGTCCTAGTGTTCCAATCTCTCTCTCGCCGCTGCGTCACCGCCTACTCGGTGCCGAAATCTCTTGTCGACAAGAGCTTCAGCGGCATGAGGTTCTGGAGACCCCAGCGCCGTCGCTTCGACGGAGACCTCCGTCGACGGACACTCGCCTTCCGTTCGTTCGTGGTCCACGCCCGTTGACTTTCTGTAGTTTCTGTTCTATTTTCGTTTCCATTCCATTTTGTTTGCTTTAACACATTCACATGGCCAAGCTTAATACTAAATAACTGATTTTTTTTTGGCTCCAAGACGTTCCTCAAAATTTTGTAATATGATGGTAATGATTGTGTTTTTCTTTTCCATGTGAATAGTGATGTAGATGTCATTTTATCTAGTATGAGAGATATCATGCCTTGCAAATTTTGAAATTGTATACATTGTAAAGTTATCAGTATGAGAATTGGGTGCTTACAAATATTTTCAGCAATTATTTAATGTTCTTATGTTAAATATATACATGTATATTTTTTAGCTTTTAAATCCAGGAATTTTTATAAAGAAAATAATCAAAAATCCGAATGTACTAGATGAAGCCTGAACAAGAAAGAAATTGGAGTTTGATTTGTTTAAGTAACAGAGATACACTTTGCAGGTTTGGTTGAAAATTCCATTTGTACCTCTATGATCCATTATTAGAATGGCTCAAGTCTTGATAGATTGATTTCAGGAAATGTATTAATAAGATATATTAATGTGTGTGTGTGTGTATATATATATATATATATATACACATATATATTCTAGTACATGATAAAATATAAACATAAATAAATCTGACATAGTTATAAAAATTAAAGTATATGAATGATCTGACTGAGTTTTTCCTACAATATTTAACTACAAATATATTCATAAAATAAATTAATGTAATCTTCTTTGTTAAGAGAGTGTGTGCCTATGCACAACTTCTTTTATTCTTTTTTTTGCTTTCTATCTAAGTTATTCATAACTGTAATTTGCTTCTCTGTTCAGAATCAAAGTTTATCTATTTTTTTATTTTTTTAGGGTAAATCTGATGCATTAATAGAGTGGAAAAAGTACAACACACTATTTAACACCTTATATCCAAAGGTGGAGCTAAGAGTACTAAGAACATGGAATAGCTACTAAAGCAAGTTTATTTACACTTTTTGTGTATGATCACACTACAGTAAGATATTCTACAATTCCATTTAATTACTTTGTCAATTCTAGAGCCAAGTATGCATTTTACCATCTCTTTAGAAGGGAAGACTCATATTGCAGGTATTTTGCTAAATTTTGTTGACAAATTTCTAATAAATTTGTCCATATTCAATAAGACCTTTCTAAACCAAAATTTTAATATAGAGAGTATACCATACTTCATTTTTGAAGATGAATTTATTTCTTTGAATCTAAATAGTCTATACAAAAAGAACTCTCAACAAAGACCAAATCTTACAAAAATATTTGAATCTAATCAAAAGAGTTTTAGCAAAAATAGCTTGTTGCCAAGTAAAGGCTTTTCAAGGACTCCAATTCCAAGAATTGGATGTTAATTTATATAAAAGATAGGTGGCCCAATCCCAAATGTAATGGACTTGATGATAGTTCCAAAATCGATAGAAAATAGATTCAAGCATTTAGTGTTGACACATAGCATAGTGAATATTACGGTTGATTTTTTTCCTCTAAGTATTAACTGCTATGCTTTTTTTTCATATAAGTATCATAGACATAAGATTTATTCCAATTATCTAGATAATATAAATAGATAAAAATAAATAAAAGCAAGTTAATTTGATAATATCTTAGAGAAAAGCTTCCTAGAAGCTTCATAGATGTGATTTCACCTTTACATATGTCTATAGATAATTGATAGGTTAGAAACTTAGCCAACAAATTAGCCATATATTGCACATGTTGATAGGTTGCAAAACAAGCTAAGTACATAGTGCACATATAAGAAACTTGTTTTGCAAGTTTGATACGTATCTTATAAATTAGACACGTATTAGAGGTTCTATAGAACGCCGCCACATAGTTCTTAGGTAGATAGTATATATGGAGACAAGAGTGAAGCCTTTTTCACTCTTGTTAATTTCTTTCTTACTTCTAGTCTAATTCAAGAGTCATTGTATTTTCTAGTCTTCAATAATAGCCATTCTAGTTTCTTCTTTAATATATATACTTTCTTATTTCTGTTTTGTTATTTTTCTTTGACATAGATTTCATTGGTTTATACATCTATTTCTAATTTGTATCCTTGACAAGTTGACAAGAGTGCACATACAATATCAAAGCTGTCTTTTTTTGATTAAAAGTGGATTATTCCTTCTTCTGAATAAGATATTAGTATATTAGAAGTTATGGATTATCCACTTTTAAATTAATATTGTTTTTAGATTTTTTTATTTTAATATTTTATTCTATATTTTTTGAGTAAAAATAGATGCTTTTCTTTCTATTGTATTATTATGGCAAAGCTTGCTGAAATGAAGAATGTTGTCATACTGCATTTACGTGCAGTGTGTAAAAATATTATATATCTTGTATTTATTGTTACTATGTGTGTGAGTGTTAGAGATTATTTTAGAAGATATTATAAGAAGAAGATTTATTTTAGCCACTTAATTAGTAAATTAGGATGGCTATTTGTTTTGATTCCTACCTTATTTATACCCTAGAATAGATTCTTTTGTAACTAAAAGAAAGGTAAAGATTATTTTATCTTTCTTGTTGACTTTGAGATAGCTTGGACCTTTTGAAAGGTAAGAAAGAAGAATATGGGGTGAATAGGGCCTATCCAATAGGATTTTGGCTGTCCATGTGCTCGTGGCATGGGTTGATGTGGAAGGAAAGGGGAGAGTACTCCTCTTGCTGAACCTAGGATTTGGCAATTTTTGAGTAGTGAATTTTGGAGAGAGATAGCTCCGAGAATATAAAATCATTTGTAATGAAAATTGAATTGTGTGTTCTTTGAGTTGTGAGGATTCTAGAACCTACTCTCTTGTTTGTATTAGAGCTGTGAACAAATAGTTATGCTTGTTTTAGTAGAGTGAGATTTGCTGCCATCGAAAAGGGATGGTAGAAACTTCGAGCTACTATTGCAAGTTTGATTTCAACTCTTTCTTAGTGAAATTTATAGAAAGTGTGGAAAATTATGCTAACATTCTATCAAGCTATCTCTTGTAGTATTTGGAATTGGAGAGAGAAAGTTGTGAGCTTGAGAGTAGAAAAGGATCTACTACCATCCAATGAAGAGGGGCAGAGATTTTGTTCAACCACCCAAGTCGGACAACCTCTTCAACCTTTTTGATAATTTAGATGCTTATAGTAGCTTATGTAAAATTTCCAAAAAAATAAAAATCAATGCATTTAGAGCTTCTATGAAAGACTTATGAGCTGTGAAGTGTCAAGAGGGCAAATTAATGCTAGGGTTTAAGGAGTAGATTTGACTAGCTATAAAATCTGAAGTTTGAGAGGTATATATGCGAAATTTTAAGAAAAGTCAGATGATGGAGTGAGCTTTCTAAAAAGCTATTGCATGTCCAATTTGGAGAAGGGAAGCAACCACAACAAAGGTTGAAGTGAAGAGGAACTTTGCTGCCTTTGTATTTGCTCGGAAATTTTAGTACTTATTTCATTTATCCATAACTTTTAAATAGTAAGACATCTATTTGTGAAATTTTGATATAATTTACAATAAATTATTAGATTTCTATAGGCTATAAACATGCTTGATTTGACCTTTGGATGAATTTTTAGTGATTTATTTATTTTCAGCTTGTTGTATAACTTGTATTCCTCATATGCGGTCGTATTTGAGATATACTTGAGTATATACATACTTTGTTTATACTTATTATATAAGTATATATACTTGTATTTATATCAAGTATTTATATAAGTATTTTATAAGTATTATATATAATATTTGTATAAGTATTTATACAAGTATTATACTCTACTTTTATATAAGTATTTATAAATACTTATATAAAAATAGAATATAATATTTATATAAAAGTAGAATATAATATTTATATAAAAGTAGAATATAAATACTTATATAAATATTTATATAAGTACTTTTATATAAGTATTTGTATAAATATTATATTTTATTTTTATACAAAGATTATATTCTATTTTTATATAAGGATTATATTCTATTTTTATACAAGCATAGAAGATACTTGCACGGCTTCCTCTCATGTTCCCTGCTAGTTCTAGTAGCAGCTAGAAACCCAATGTTTTCCCAAGGCAAATTCTCTCTACCCGACAATCCAATGGCATAAATACAAGAGCAAATGAGAGACTTAATGCTTACAATGCATCAATTCAATATACCACCACAAGGAGCAGCAAGATTAGTAGAAAGTGAAGATATAGAAATAATTGAAGCTGCTTCAATGTCTATACTAAGTCATACTACTTCACCTATGATAGAACACCATTCAAATATCAAGGAACCAAAAATTAGTTTGCTTGAAAAGTTTGATGGCATAAGATCTAAACTTTGAGGATTCATCAATCAAGTACAATTGGTGATTGAACTTCAACCTCAAAGTTATCCAACTCAAGGGTCACAAGTCAGGTTTATTAAAACACTACTTTCAATTTTTGTTTTATTGTGGTTTTTATCTTATTTTGAATAATATGATCCAATATTGGATAATTTAGAGATATTTTTAGTAGAATTTTAATCTATATATAGAAAATATAATATAATTTGTGTTATAACCAATAATATCCGTATTTTGTAACATGACAAATGGTCAGTGATATCATATGCTTCACAATTTTGACAACTAGCAATTAATATTAAATGAAATGATACTGCATTCATTAGCTAATTTTTCTATAGATTATAATATGAGGTAAAGAAGTTAATGCTCAACTTACCCAATTCTCAAACATTGAGTCAAGCAATTGATTTTGTTATGAAGTGTGAAAATTGACTTTTTAAATTTTGATCTGAGAGTTGCACAAGAAAGCCTCAATATTATTATAATATAATGGCAATATTGACGTCTTTTCAATACATATATTCAAAAGTAAAAGGCATGTAAATTAACATACTATATTTTAAACTTCTTACTAAATAAACAAAGACTTATTGTTGCCAAGAAGGATTATGCTTATGTTGTAGAGAACCTAAGTATATTACTCAACATTGTCCAAAGAAATGACACAACTACAAAATGAGAAGTATTATTATTATCAAAGAAGACAATATGTTAGGAAACAAATTTGTCTAACTACAATAGATACAATTGTCATGATAGAGAGAATTTGTCTCAAAAAGCGTGGAGCTTTTGGTTGCCACTAATTACTCAATCAAGATCTAAAATAATAAAATCTCCAAATTTATAAAAAAGACTTCTTCATAGGGCTATAACACCCAATATATAAGTCTTATTTCTTCAAAATACTCAAAATATAACAAATATTTCAAAACCCTCATTCACCCGTAGGGAGGGAATTTTTCTTGAGCTTCAATAAACCATAATTTTTAACCCAGCTATTCAAATCTATTCAAAATTTATATGAAATATTAATGTATTTTTAACAACTATGACAACAAATTTTAACTATTGATTTATTATCAATCTTTAGATATTGCTAAAATCCTAATAGTAGCTTCAAACCCTTGTTTATAAAAATATGTGAATTAAATTTTTCATATCTCACAAATTAAAAGTTTAAATTCTATGAAACTTTAATATATAGCTTTTTAATATAATAATATATCTTATTAAAAAATTTTAGACAAAAATTCATTTGGAAGCTCAAGATATGGTAAAAACCATCACTATCAATAAAACAGCCTACTTACTACCTTGGAATTTTATCTGTTGTCTTTGACTCCCAATATTTCCATCTTTGTAATTATAAATGTAGCAATTCTTCTAGATCAGATATAGATCTTGAAATCATCTCTCTAGTTGCATCTTTTGATCTCCAAAAGCTCTCATATAATTCCTTGTGCCTTCAAAAGAATGACAATAGATATAATTTATATATCTTAATTTCAAGCGCCTACTCCTTGCTCATAAAAACTCCAAATCTCTTGATTCTTATACCAAAATTATAATACAAAAGATAAGCTTTCTGACTCTTACCTTTGATTTCCAAAGGCTCTCTTTGAAGTTGCCAAAATCCTTATTTTTCTTGCAGGCAGCCTCCTCAAAGTCTATTGGGCATGACCATGGACCAATAAGAATGAAGAGCTTCATCCCTTGCCTTCATTCATCCATTCTTTGTCTTAATTCATTCAAATAAGTTTCTTAATAGTTTAATTCTTCATCTTTGGCTCTCAATCTCCTTTCAAGGCTTCATATTAAACATATATAATTGAAACACCATAATTAAATTAAATAAAATTAGACCAAAATAAAGTTTCTTATCTCAATTTTTTTAAATATTTTACTAATTATTTGAACACATATTAAAACTTATGAACATAATATATGTTTCAACTAGTTTTTACATACTATAAGGAATCACAATATGACATTGCGTATTTGGAATCTTATACAATTTCTACTAAAAGTCCTATTCTCTCTTCAAAATTCTCTCTTTTTTTTATAATAGATATGTATTTGTGACCTAAAAATCACAAAGTACCTGCCTTACTAGATTCAAGAGCGTCAGTGTGTTTTTTAAATAAAGAGTTTATTATAAGTTATAAAATATATTTAGTATAAAAAATTAAATCTGTACATATAGAAATCATAGATGGTCATCTAAATCTTTTCAAAGCATTAATTAGAATTTTATTAACCAAGTAAAAAGACATAAGTTTAGTATAATAAAATTGATACTTAAAGGTGCAAAAGCTTTTATGAATATAGCAAAAGAAGGATCACTTTTTTTTATTTATACTACATCTATTTTTGATGATGGAAAGACTTCAAATGGCATTTCAAGCCAATATTAAGATTATTAAGATATTTTTGAAAAAAAAATATAGATATTTTTTTTAAGCATTGTCTATATGATTGCTCAATATATCTTAAAGAGAGAATTCAACCTCCATTTGGACCAATTTATAATTTATCACAAAATGAGTTGGCTAAATTCAAGAAATACATTGATGAAAACTTGGCCAAGAATTTTATACAACATTCAAAATCTCCAACAAGAATTCCTATTTTGTTTGTAAAGAAAAAAGATAGATCACTATAGATGTGTGTAGATTATCAAGGATTCAACAAGATTATCATCAAGAATAGATATCATCTATCTTTGATATTTGGACTTTTTGATCAATTAAATTAAGTTAAGATCTATATAAAAATAGATGTATAAAGAGCATACAACTTGGTCTGCATCAAAAAAGGAGATGAATAGAAGACTAAATTTTGAACATAATGTCAAATATCCATACTAATTATATTTTGAATATAATGTCATGCCTTTTAGATTTATAAATTTATTAGTTTTTTTCAACATCTTATGAATGACATTTTTTTGTGAGTTTTTTGGTGATTTTATTGTTTGTTATTTAGATGATATTTTGATCTATTTTAAGAACATAGAAGAATATGAACTTCATATTCATCATGTGTTACAACAACTTAGAGATATAGGACTATATGCTAAGATAGAAAAGTGTGTATTTCACACTACTTAAGTTGACTTTTTAGGATACATCATTTTGAATGATGGTCTCAAGATGGATCTTAAGAAAGTCTAGATAATCATGTATTAGAAAATTCTAAGAATAATAAAGGATATGCAATGCTTTTTGAGATTTGTCAATTACTATTGAATCTTCATTAATAATTTTTTTCAAGTTGCAATTCTACTTACATGCTTAACTTGTAAGGATAAACTTGAGTGGAATAAAGAAACAAAAGCATTGTTTGAAGCTTTGAAGATAATTTTTATTTCTATATCAATCTTAAATTATATCAACTTTTTATGATATTTTTTATACAAATAGATGCATTAGACTTTGCTTTGGGTGTAATATTATTACAAATAGGAATAAGTGACAAATTCCACCCAATAGCTTTTTATTCCAAATTTTTTTTAATAACATAGATCAACTATAAAATCTATGATAAAAAACTTCTTACAATTGTGGATTCTTTTTAAGGATGGCATTATTATCTAAAAGGTACTTTTAATCCAATTGCCATGTATATAGATTACAAGAACCTTGAATACTTCATGTCAGCACATGTATTGAATAGTTATCAAACTCATTGGAATATATTTTTGTCAAGATTCAAATTTATTATCACTTATTGGTTAAAAAAACAATAAGATCTATCCAATGCTCTTTCTAGATATTTTTATCTTGTATCAAAAGAAAAAAATTTAGCTTTTCATTAATAAAAAATAATCCTCCTGAAATTGAAGCAATTTCATTTTTGAGCAATGAAATCAACATTGATTGTTGATTCAACTTTTGTCAAGCAAGTCTAATCAAGTATGTCTTTAGATCCTCTTATTCATGAGAATAAGAACAATTCATCTAAGTTTCATGATACTTTCAAGTTCAAATTCAAAAATAATCTATTCTATTTCAAAAGATGCCCAAATGTTCTAAAAGGTGAAGCATGACTACATACTTTTGAACCTTGTCACAACTTCCTTATAGCAAGATATTTTGAATATAACAAGACCATGGAGCTAATACCAAGAGATTTTTGGTGGCTTCAAATGTAGAAGGCTGTTAAAAAATTTGTATGGTCGTAAAATATTTGTTCAAGATCAAAAACTTCTCATCATCAACCTTATGGACTTTTTCAACTATTACATATATGAAAATAACCTTGGTCTTTTGTTTCTATAGATTTTATCATGGATCTTTTAAATTCACATTCATATGATTCTATATTTATAATTATAGATTATTTTATCAAGATGGCACATTTTATATCATGTATAAAATCTATTAAAAGTAAAAAAATAATTAAATTCTTTTTTAACAATATCTATTGCTATCATGGATTATTAAAGAATATTAAATTAAATAGAAGGATGTAATTTGTATCAAGATTTTGAAGAATCTTTTTTAAAATATTGATGGTGGATATAAAACTATCTTTAATTTTTTACCTTCAAATTAATATATAAATAAAATGGATAAATAAAATTTTAGAGTAATATTTGAGATGTAACATTAACTATTATCAAAATAATTCAACAACTCTTTTGCCATTAACAAAGTTTGCTTATAATAATTTGGTACATTCTTCTATTCAACAAATTTCATTCTTTGCCAATTATAATTATTATCTATAACTTGATGCTTTTGACTTTTCAAAAGCTGATAATCTTATGGCAAAAGATTTGGCGAATTGATTGTTAGAGCTATATGCAACAATGAAGGCACAATTAAAAAGAGCTCAAAAATGACAAAAGATCAATGCAGATGTCTATAGTAAGAAACAACCTCAGTTCCATGTGAGTAATAAAATATGGTTACTTTGTCATAATATCAAGACTATTTGTCCTTGTGACAAGTTGGGTTATCATAGATTTAGACTATTTTTGATTTGTGAATAGATCAATTTAGTTGCTTATAAATTATACCTATTAAAATCTATGAAAATCCATCCTGTATTCCACATGTCACTATTCAAATCATATAAGATAATGGATATACAAGAAAGAAGGCAAATGTCACTACCTCCTATAGAAGTGAACAACAATAAAGAATTTGAGATGAAAGAGGTCTTAGATTCAGAGTGGCATGAAAATCAACTGGAATATCTTGTACATTGGCACAAATACAATATTAGTAAATGTACATGGGAGATATACAGGAATCTAGCAAATATATTAGCAAAAATCAATGCATTTCATTGACAACATCTATCAAGATTAAACTAAAGAATTAAGAAAATCTTTGCTATAAAGTAAAGTAAATTCAATAGAAGTTTCATTCTATCTTATATCATTATTTTCTATTTTTTTAAATTTGTTAGTACTAAAGAGATGAAAAATCAATAACTAGTAAATTTAGCTTAAGAGCCATTATTTGTTAACTTACCAAATGATACATTATAACTATCACAATCTTTAAGATGACAGAACAAAGATGAAGATTCTTAAAAATGACATGTTTTTTCTTAGATTGATAGTGAGATACAACATGTTTGGTATCACAACCTCGGAAGGAACTATCGATGTTTAATAATACTTTTAAAGGTAGAAACTACTTCTGATGGTATTCCAAATAATTTTTTTTTAAAGAGGTTATGAAGGCTTCAACAATGATCAAATAACAAGGTGATTCTTTTGCCCTAGTATGGGACACTATCAATGGCTAAGAGAACCTATTAACTATCTTTGAAGGGAACAGATATCAAAATATGTGGCAAATTCAATTTGACACATTGTAGAATGGATAGGAATTTTAGGATTTACAATACATAGTTTGTAGGGTTAAGAATAGGCACAAAGCCGATGAATGGCCAGTTTAAAAGGCAGAATGGATGAAGAAGTTAAAAAAAGTAGTTATCACCAATTATGTAGCAGTTAACATAGATAGAGCAAGTATAAATTGATTTGGTATGGAGGAGTCGGGGCCAGACTATAATAGTCCTGAGCCGAGGTAAGCTTGGTGCTACTTCTCTCTTTTCTTTTGTTACATTGTAGTAGAGGATCCGGTGTCGTACTGTAATTACTTACAGTATGTAAAAATTAGTTAAAATATATTATATGTTTATAAATTAAGATATGTGCTAGAATGCTTAATAAAATAAATTAAAGGGATTGATAGAAGAAACTTTATTTTATTTTACTTGTTTTGATTATGATATTTAAAAATTATAAGATCTAAATGTTTAGTATGAAGCCTTGAGAGAAGGTGGGGACTCAAGGATGAAAATTTAAGCTAGTAAGAGGCTAATTGGGAGGGATGAAATCAAGCCATGGTCGGATGAAGGCAAGGAATAGGGAACTTCATCCCTATTGGTCGAATACCATGCCCAATGGGCTTTGAGGAGGCTGCCCGCGACCTTAACAAGGGTTTCGGCGACTTCAAAAGGGGGATTTGCAATTTCAGAGGAGGGGTTGTAAAGTTTAGGGTTTTGGGTATAGTTTGAGAGGAAATTTTAGGCGATTTGGAGTTAGAATGAAGAAGTTATACTTGTTCAAAGTTAGAGAGTGGATTTCATACATACTGTCACTCTTTTGGGGTTTTGCGGAGTTTTACGTAGGCTTTTGGAGATCGGACGGTGCGGTTGGAAAGGTGATTTCAAGATCTATGTCTGTTACGAAGGAATTCTTAAGTTTTGAGTTTAGACGAAGGAGATATGAAGAGTTGAAGACAGCGCATCCAATTCCAAGGCAGTAAGTAGACCGTTTTGTTGATGGTGATGGGGTTTGCCATATCTTAAGTTTTTGGACGAATTTTTGTCTAAAAATTTCCAAGAAGGTGTATTATTGTGCTAAGAAGCTATACATCAAAGTTTCATAGCATTTGGACTTTTAGATTGTGAGATATGAAGAATTTAGTACACGGGTGTTTGTAAACAAGGGTTTAAAGCTACTGCTAGGGTTTTGGCGATATCTAAAGATCGATAATGAATCAACGGTTGAAATTTGTGGTGGTAGTTGTGAAGAATATATCAGTACTTCATGTAAATTTGGAGTAGTTTTGGACGGTTGGATTAAAAGTTATGGATTATTGAAGTTCGGGAAAAATTCCCTTCCTACGGGAGAATGAGGGTTTAGAGTATTTTGTTATGTTTTGAGTGGTTTGAGGAAATTAGGCTTGTGTATTGGGTGTAATAGCCCTATGGAGATCTCTTTTATATAAAATTGGGGGTTTTTATTATACTTGAATCTTGCTTGAGTAATTAGTGGCAGCCAGAAGCCCAGCGCTTTCTTGAGGCAGATTCTCTCTACCCCGACACCGGATTCTATTCCGATAGGTTATACCATGTCAATGGTGAAGTACAGTAATAACACAAATTTTTTTATATATGTGGATGAGTAAGAAATTATAATTGTTTGATGCTTGAATTCGTTGTGGCGAATTGGCAGTCGAAGACCGGATGTGTTAATGTAGTTTAATTGTGAATGAGAATGTTATGTTGTATTAACTATGAGAGTTGAATGGTGAAGGAGAATATTGGAAAAATGATTTGTTTTGAAAGACGTTCTTGGTGAAGAATTATTTCCAGTGATTGGGGAGTGAAGCGGGTGTATGCAGTCTATGGAGACAGTGCAACATTGCCGGTTGTTGTTATGAGTTCAGAAGAAGATAATAGATTACATTATGAGAATTGGTGGAGGATTGTATCATGAAATTTATCTTTAGTTGCGGAATAGCAAAACCAATAGAATGGACGACATTATTTTAAAAGCGTGTACATGTGTATTAGACTCTAATGTTCAGAAGGTGGTTAGTTGTGTGACCTTAACGATTTAATTCAATAAGGATAGTCTCTCCTTGTGTTTGCATCTCTCTTTACAGGTTTATTTTAGGCAATATTGATAGAATAAGTAAAACGAAGAAAAACAATATTTTTGCGCCACTGCCGAGGATTGACAATAGTATTGAGTGTTAGGAATTAACTGTCGAATGTATAGTTAAATTAGTGAGGAAAGCAATGTCAATAATAGATGATGAAAGATTATGATTAATAAGAATGAGAACATTGCTTTGAAAAAAATACATCAATCAAAAGGAAGACAAAAGAGAGCGCAAGTAAGAAATTTGTTGTGGGACAAGCAAGAATGGAAGCTAAAAAAGAAGCATCGATAGAGTTGGATTAAACCATGGTTGCATGCCTATCAGCACATCCGAGCATACCCAAAACATGAAAGATCTTTAATATTTCAGACATATATACCGTTAAAGAAATTTCTAAAAGCACTTGTGGGTAACTCGGCGAATAGCCCAATGTATCTCTTGAGTCCATTAATAGAAAGAGAATGGAACAGAAAAGAATTGGGTGCTCTATTGGATACTTTTTCAATAGTGGATACAGCCGATTCTAGCAAGGCTAGTTTTTCAGAAGGGAATGTATTGCTTGCCAGTAAGGGCCAATTCAGTGTATTTCAAAATCCGTCATTTTCACCCCAACTTCAACCAATAAAATTATTTGCACATAATAATATCAAATTGCGGAGGTCTAGAAGTCTAGAAAAGACAATTGGAGGAGGCAACGTTGTCGTGAAGTAAATATATCCATATATAGAAATCTAACTTAATTATCTTTTCTTCAAAATTTTATTAAGTTCTTTCTTTCTTCTTATCAATCTAAGTTTTTATATAGTTTAGGAAAAATTTCTCACTTTCTTTCTTTTTCTTTAGTTTAAATTTTACCTTATCTTTAATCTTATCTTTAACTTTGATTTAGCCTTGAAACTTTCTTTTATTTCTTTTATCTTTTTTCCAATCTTAGATTTTAGGAGATTCAGGGTTATATTTGTAGATATAAGGAGTTTTGACTTTGAGGTTGAATTTAGAATTTTACTAAGGATAAATAGTAGATTTGGATGTCAATAGTTGGCTACCATTAATAGTGCTGACTTGGAGGATTAGATTTGGGGTTTTTATAACTTTAAAATATTAATTGTTGACTTGGACTTTGAAGACCTTGGCTACGACTTCTTTGACGAGCTCGGAGGAGAAGAAGACGGGGTTTTTTGGCAAATGCAGAGAGGTATTCAGAGAGAGCTTCTTCTTGGCATGAGTTTAGGTGGTAGAAATGCAGGATTCGGAGCTTAGATGAGAGAGATATGCTTGTTTGAACTTAGACTACTAATATGACATCTACTGTCACTTTTTAGGGTATATTAGAAGTTTTAAGATACTAGCAAGAAATAAAAAAATTGGGTTAGAAACTAGACTTCAAGCTACACATTTTATATCCAAGAATTGATAAAAATGAGTCTAAATTGAGTGAGTTATGGCTAATTAAACCCAGCAAACTAAACTAGGGTTTTGAAGAAGTTAGATAAATAGACGGATTTGCTTTAAGCTAGAACTTGAGTTTCAAGAAGAATTTGAAGCTCATTTTTTGTGAACATATTACTTATACTATAAAGAGTCTATGTCTAAAATCTCATAGCAATTGAAACTTTGATTAGGGAGTAATGACAAATTTGTTCTCAGGTATCTAGGGTTTTGACTTTTAAAAGTATCTGCCAAGGATTTGGTGATATCTAACGATCAGCAATGAATTCATAGCTCAAAATTGATGTGATGAGGATCAAAGGTATGAGTTATGTTTTCCCAAATTTTGAGCTTAATTGAATAGTTGGATCTTAAATTGTGAATTTTTAAGTTTCTGGTTTGGTTTTTACTTATATAATTACTTGCTAATATTTTGATGATATCTAGTGATCGGTAATGAATTCACGGTTGAGAATTTTTGTGAAGATGATTAAAGAAGTAAACTCTATGCTTCCAAAATTTGAACTTATATAAATGGCTGGATTTCGATTTATAAATTTTTAAGCTTCTAGTTTGTTGATTTATTATACGCATGGTTTTGTGACTATAAAAGAGAAATTTAAGAAATTTTGTGCATATTGGATCCAACTTGATTGTAAAGAGGGACCTTGCGTCTATCTGAAGCAGACTTTTACCACAACAGTGTTTATTTTAACAAGGAAGTGAATAGAACATTGTCACCTTCAATGGCGGCGGGGGATCTAGTAGTACCAATTGCGGTACAAATGGGTGCAGTGGGTGATCGCACAATTAGCATAGTCCCATAAATTACCTTTAGGGATCTACCAGGAGCCGATTTAGATCAACACTTGTCTCAATTCCTCTCCGCATGTGTAGCCAACAATGGTAGAACTGAAGATATTTGGTTAAGATGGCTGCTAGCGACCTTGAAAGACACGGCGTTTGAATGGTATAATCACCAACTCGTGGGATAATTTCTTAATTGGGAGGCATTGAAAAATACATTTTTAACTCATTTTTGACCAATAGGATTTGAAGAACATCTTAGAAAAAGATTAATGTATAATAAAATGGTACCGGGAGAAGTGGTGCAATCATATTATAGCCGAGTGGCAGATATCCTTTGTAAATGGCCAAATAACAAAATACCTGATTTATTTGTTATGTCTATATTGATTAACGGACTATACTCACCAGAATTGAAGATATTTGTAAAGGAGGCCCAATCTGCAACTATGGCTGCCTCACTTGATCGAGCTAAGGTATGGGAAGAATGTCATTATGACCAATTCTTAATTACAGGAGCCACAATGATTCGATCTCAAGGAGGGTATCAAATACCAACCTGGAATGAAACAATGGATAGTTATCCAATGATAATTAATTATAGCGCAAATCTTAGTGTTAATCCGCAAGAAATAGTGAATGTTGTTCCATTGCAGGCTATACAACCAACAATTGTAATTCTGTATTTTTCATACTCCCCATATCAAAAATCAATATCTATAAAAGAGTTATCTAATGAACTAGTATCAAAGGATCCAAATGAGACTTTGTTGTTAATTTTGACAAAGAAGATAGATGAATTGGTTGTTAATCTACCAAAGGATAAGGAAAAGAAGCATAAACCAACTAATATGCGCTCCAATATTTCGTACAGTAATTGTAAGGGACAAGGCCATTTGATAACAGAGAGTCCTTCACCACCTCAATTGACTGTGCAATGTACATTTTGTGGAGGTAAGCATATAACCATCAATTGTTGGAATTTAAAAAAACAACAATTTGGAAATCAGACCATGATTCAAACAACTTCATGGAATATTAATCAAGTTCAAATAGGAAATAGGTTTGGCTAGAATGGGAATTGTCATATTAAACAAAATAGAAATTTTTTTAATTTTCAAAATTCTGAGTATAATCAAGAAGGTGACTCCAATTCTCAATGTTTTGTGCAAAATCAGCAAAGACACCCTCAATATCTACCTATTCAAAATCTAATTTTAGATCCTACAATACCAACTGGTCGGCTGGGATCCTTTACCCATCCAACCTGGAACAAGCCTAGCCAATATATACCAATTGTGACGCCCCATATTCCTGATGGAGGAAGAAAAAGACCACTTCAATGCTATCGATGCAGGCAGATAGGACATTATGCTAGTGAATGTCCCAATCCTAGAGCCAATGATGATTATGCTCTAGTATGTGGAAATTCTAAGCAATCTAGACATACTTACCAGCAGTGCAATGCTCTGTTTAATATTAATAACCAAGATCAGCGTATCTAGTTGTAAAGTAAGATGGAGGACAATATTCGAGTTCCACAAGATTCTCCGATAAATTGGATGGAATGCGTCTATGCAATACTTACTCAAGCCCAACAAAAAGAAAAAGATTCAATTCAAAAATTAGAAGTACCAGTTGCGGCGGACCAATGTAATTCATTGGGTGGTACTCCAAATCTAACACCAATATCCAAGGTATTACCAACGATTAGATCCAATTCATTTGTGCAACTTGAGGATATTCTTAGCCCCAAGATATTGATTCAACCAAAATTAGTACTAATATCTGCAAAGTTTTGGGAGCCACCTTATCCATTAAAAGATCCTCTCATAGACAAGAATTACAACAAAGTCCATTCAGTAGTTTTAGTTCCAAACTCCATAAGAAAATTATCTCAAGGGATCAAATTAAAACCTATGAAAAAGAAGAGGGCCTTGAAAATCATTGCCAATATGAAACCATATGATATTATGAAAGATTTGGATGAAATTAAATCTTCTATTACAATGAAGCAATTGTTAGCAATTGCGCCAGAATGTCATTCTACATTAAATTCCTTGTTAATACGACGTAGAGGTCGTAATAAAGAAATTCATGAGGTTAGTTTGAATCTCGATCTGAGAGCACCAACTATTGATGTATCAATTGATGGTGTTTTCATTCCTGGAGTTTAAGTAGATGGTGGCTCTAATGTGAACTTAATGAATGCCGATATAATGGAGGACTTGGATTTAAAACAATTATTATCCACGACATTGGTATTGAAAATGGCAAATCATAGTAGGATAAAATCAATGGGTATCTTACGCAATATTAACACCGTAATCGTGGAAATTACGTATAAAATTGATTATATTGTTTTCTGATTATAGAGTTCTACTTTATCATATCTAATCTTATTGGATCAGCCATAGCTATATCAAGCCAAAATTAGGAACAATTGGGGCCGCGGAACGTTAACTATTGAGGAGGGTAGTGACAAGATTGTTTTACAAATGTACCCAGTTCAATATCATGGAGAGTCTCAAATTATGGGCATTAAAGCAACATGTGATGATGAGGGCCAATCTCAGGTAGAATATGACAAAATTAATAATGCGATGCAAGTTGATAAGGACCCAATTCACATATGGAAGAAAGGCGTATTATACCAGTATGGAGGACCAGGGGGAATATTTTTTGTATCAAGAGGATGCAGTGAATTCTGACGATGTCATTATGGACTGGATGAATAATCGCACAATAAATGAAGTTGATACATTAGAACCAGAATTGGATAAGTCTGATTTGCCGGACCATATGAAGGATTCAGAGCAGGAGGGACAAATCAAATTGGAGGTTAATGAGGAACCTATGTACCAATCCATTAATTTGGGCTTCAATGAAGCACCCCAGATTATCAAAGTATACACCGGTATTATAGGTATAGAACTAAGAAATTGGAAAGAATTCTTTCTAAATCATAAATCTGCTTTTGCTTTGTCGTATGCAGATTTAAAAGATATTCCTACTGAAGTTTGTAAGTATCAAATTAACTTAGAGGAAGATGCTACACCAATTCGTCAAAGAAAACACCGTCTTAATCCAAAATATTTTCTCATAATTAAGGAGGAAGTAGATAAACTTTTAGACATGGGTTTCATATATCCAATCTCGTATAGTGAATGGGTTTCATCAATTGTGATAGTACCAAAGAAAAACAAAAAAATCCGTATCTGTCAAGACTTTCGTAAAATAAATGCAGCTACTAAGAAAGATTATTTTTCTTTATCTTTTATGGATAGTATATTGGATGCAATAGCTGAGTATAAATATTATTCTTTTTTAGACGGATTTTTGGATTATAATCAAATAAAAATTGTAGAAGAAGACCAATTGAAGACTACTTTTACTACAGATTAGGGCACATTTGCTTATAAAGTGATGCCATTTGGATTATGTAACACCCCAATTACATTTCAAAGAATAATGATGTAAGCATTTCAGGACTATTTACGATTGTCAATGAAGATATTTTTAGGTGATTTTGCACATTCAGTAAGACAGCAAATTATTTGGAATGTCTCGGTAACTGTTTGGACCAATGTGATAAATATGGGATATCTTTGAATTCTCAAAAGTGTCAATTTGGCGTACCAACAGGAAAGCTTTTGAGACACATCATTTTTGCGGTTGGTATCGCTACTGATCCATATAAAATTACTCATATATTGGCTTTATCAAAGCCAGAAACAGTATCTGGTGTTCGTAATTTTATAAGCCATGTCAGTTATTATAGGCAATTCATTCATTTATTTGTAAAAATATGTCAACCGTTAACAAATCTCTTAAAGAAATTGCCATCGGATGGATCTAGTCCAATTTGGACTGAGGAATGTACAGTTATGTTCGAGGAGTTAAAACAAAAATTGGTGTCAACACTAGTACTTATTACACCTTGTTGGACAAAACCATTTCATGTTTATGTTGATACCACAAATATTGCTATTGGATCCGTATTAAGCCAAAAAGATGAAAAGAATTTGGATCATCCCATCTATTATGCTAGTTGATAATTTGTTGTTGCGGAACAAAATTATACTACAATTGAATGGGAAGCCTTGGACATGATCTATTCTTTCCAAAAATTTTGGCATTATTTGCTTGGTTACCCATTTGTATTTCATGTTGATCATGATACTCTTAAGTATATGATTAATAAACCTCAATTGAGTGGACGCATTGCTCGATGGGTGTTATTCCTTCAAGAATTTAATTTTATTATTAATGTTCGACCACAAAAGAAACATGCCAATGCAGATCATTTATCTCGCTTGTCTAATATATTTAGTAACAAACCTATCAATGATGCACTTTCTGATGCAAAATTATTTGCCATCGACATGATCATCCCAGAATATAGTGAATTGATCCAATATCTGACATTTCAGACATTTCCACCTACATATTATGAAAAACTTAAGAAACGCTTGATTTTGAAAAGTGTGTCATATACGATGATTGGAGAGGCCTTGTATAAGCAAGGGAGAGATGGAATTCTATGCCGCTATATTTTTTAAAGTGAAGTACATATCGTATTGGAAGGATGTCATTTGGATAATTGTAGAGGATATTTTGTCGATGACAGCACTGCTCGTAAAGCTTTAATGGCTGGATATTGGTGGCCAATAATATTCTCAGATGCACACCAATACGTCCGACCTTGTGATCCTTGTCAACGTATTAGTAGACCTATTGGAACTATTGCCATGTCGTTGATACCAATTTTAGTACAATTTGAGAAATGGGATATTGATTTTTTAAGAACAATCGCACCAGCCTTACGAAATGGACAGAAAAGATATATTTTGGTGGTGACTAATTATGGAACAAAATAGGCGGAGGCAATGGCAATAAAAATTGATAATGCCAATATCGTAGCCATATTTTTATATGAAAATATTATCACTCGATTTGGGTGTCCCAAAGAATTGGTTAGTGACTATAGAATCCATTTTATTAATTCTACAATTACAACTTTGATAGATAAATACAAGATCAAGCATCGGAAGATAATTCCATATTACTCTCGGGCTAATGGACAAACTGAAAGGACCAACGATATTTTGTGTAAAATTTTAATTAAAAGAGTGTCTAGCATAGGAACGGACTGGGATACAAAATTGTTTGCAGCCTTGTGGGCGTATCGTACTACGTATAAAATGACTACCAGTTCTACACCATTTTAATTAGTGTACGGGCAAGAGACAATATTACTAATTGAATTGGAAGTTTTGAGTTTACAAATTACATTGGATGAATGTCTTGGTGACAAGGAATCCCTCCAACATCAGTTAGCACAATTAAAAAATTGGATAAAGTTAGGGCTATGGCTCTTTTAACTATGGAAGCTACACAGCGCGGCTGTAAGAATTATTATGATAGTAAATTACGTCCTAAATCTTTTATGTCCAATGATCTAGTGCTTCTTTATGATAGCCACTTTCACAATTTTTTGGAGAAATTTCAAGTCTGTTGGCATGGACCTTATCGAATAATTGAAGCCTTTCCTAATGATTCAATTCAATTGGAAGATTTTATGGATACTCAATTTATCACCTGAATTAACAGCAATCATTTACGTCTTTATTTTACGTAAATCCAAGACGAGTTTTCAAAATTGGAGAGGGAAGAGGGAGTATCTGTTCATAATAGATTACCTTTATTGAAGGTACATGATCGTTAGAAAAGACAGCTGATGGTTAGTTTGGATCCTAATACGGACTAGTCAGGCAAATCGGAAGTGATGATCTGATACACTGGATTAAAGATTGTTGATTCAGACCTCGAGTAAAAGATTAGGAATGGGGCATTTAATGGAAGTTTTTGTTAGCATTCTATTTTTAGCTTAGTTGTCCGAGTATATATTTATTAGAGTGTAGAATTTTCTATAGTCAGAGAATAACAATTAGTACGAACAAGGAATACATAGTCATCATTATACAATGTCGATGGAAAGATCAAAGAGAGCTACGGACAGAGAGGAGAATGTCCTAAACGTGAGAAGTAAGAATAACTTGCAATTGCCATCCCTAGTGGTGATCACCAATATGGAGCCAATAAACTTGGAAATCTGTTGGTCCCCACAAAGGCAAAGAGATTTTGGAAATACACAGATGTATGTGTTTTTGCGAGGATCAGATAACTTGCCACCAATTGATATAGAATTGGTGGCAAAGTATATAGAAAATTACGACCCAGAGGATGGTTTGAGTATAGTAAAGGAGAGAATAATTGAGATCGATGAGAATATCTTATAGAAAATATTATATTTACCAATAAGTGAGCTTGCGGTAGGCGTCAAAGTATCCAATGACTTCAGATTGGGAAGTTATTTCAAAGGAGATATGGCATCCTTTGAGAAGAATTAAGATTAAAAAGTGGCAGAAGCACTTATTCCAGAGCTTGCAGAGTGGATGTGGTTTGTTCAAAAGCGGTTAGGCTTGAATCGGCATACCACATACATGTCCAAGTGCTTATTATTTGCTGCGATTAGAACACTTGAAGGCATAGTGTTTAATTGGACAGCCTTTGTAGCAACCCGTATCCATGCAGAAATGGGAGCCTAGCGAAAAACAAGTAAATTTGCATCTTTGCTATGCTCTAATTACATGCACTCTGTTATTACACATACGTTGAGTCAACCAGCAGTGGAGAAAAGTGTACCTTTTCCAATGCCGCAACAAGCGAAGTTTACCAGTTAGTCTAGAGGTAGTGGTGTACAAAATAGGAGAATCAAATAGATTGCGGGAACAGGAGGCTATCCCGGAGACTACACTAGGGCGGGCTTCAATTTGTGCAATGATTGAGACGATGGCTGAGACTCCAGTTTTGAACACTGGATTCTTGGAAGGAGAGAACCTCACGGAAGTAATATTGGGTCAAATTTTCCAATTGGTGCTTACCGTGAGTCAGTTGGAAGGAAATCTAAGACAATAATTGGAATCAAGCAGGAAGGAGATAATGGAGAAAAGCCGCCAAATTGTGGAACATGGTCACCTTATTAGGGCAAAGACGGAATCCAAGTTGGCTTTGGAGCAAAAGTTAGCAGAGGAAAAGAAAAATTGGACAAATGATAAAGATCGCACTCAAAGAATCCTGAACGGCCAAAAATAAGAATTAATAGAGAATCGTAGGATATGGGATTTAGAACGAAAAGCATTGAAGTATCAATTGCAAGCAGAACGTGAAAAAACAGCAAAATTGAAACAGAAAAAGGTGGAATTGGAAGACCAATACAGAATTGGAACGGATAAGCTGTAGGTAGAAATTGGTGCATTGAAGGGTGAAGTAGAAAAATTGGAGGGCGATTTGATCAATGTCATTTGGCCACAGGTATTTGTTCGACCAATTTCAAATATTAGTGAATTGGAAGAGAAGATGAAGCAATAAGAGCGCCAATTAGAGGCGAAAGATGCCAGGATTCTATAATTGGAGGCTCAAGTTCGGGGATTGGGAGAGCATAATGAAGATTTATTAGCGCAGTTGAAGAGTAACCATGTGGATTTATCGGAGGAGGATGAAGACGTATCATTAGAGCCAGACGCAGAGGAACCTCCTATAAAGAATCCAGGAGTATTCCACTCGCAAGAGCCAACTTCATAACAAAAGTTTTTTTTTATCAATTCTAAATTTGCGAGGGCACTGCACAGTTAGGAGTGGGGCTATGTAGAATGGGTAGGGATTTTAGGATTTATAATACATAATTTGTAGGATTAAGAATAGATAGGAAGCCGATGAATGGCAAGTTTAGAAGGCAGAATGGATGAGGAAGTTAGAAAAAGTAGTTATCATCGATTGTGTACCAATTAACATAGATGGAGCAAGTATAAATTGATTCGGTACGAAGGAGTCGGGGCTAGACTATGATAGTCATGAGCCGGAATAAGCTTGGTGCTACCTCTCTCTTTTCTTTTGTTAGATTGTAGTGGAGGATCCGGATTCTATTCTGATGGATTATATCATATCAATGGTGAAGTACAATAATAAAACAAAAAATTTTATATTTGTGGATGAGTAAGAAATTATAATTGTTTGATGCGTGAGTTTGTTGTGGCGAATTGGCAATTGAAGACTGGATGTGTCAATGTAGTTTTATTGTGAATGAGAATGTTATGCCGTATTGATTGTGAGAGTTGAACGGTGAAAGAGAATATTAGAGAAACGATTTATTTTTAAAGACATTCTTGGTGAGGAATTATTTCTAGTGATTGGGGAGTGAAGCGGATATATGCAGTCTATGGAGACGGTGCAACATTGCTGGTTGTTGTTATGAGCTCGGAAGAAGACAACACATTATAGTAGGAGAATTGGTGGAGGATTGTGTTACAAAATTTATCTTTAGTTGCGGAATAGCAGAACTAATAGAGTGGATGACATTATTTCAAAAGCGTGTACGTGTGCATTAGACTCTAATGTTCAGAAGGTGGTTAGTTGTGTAACCTTAATAGTTTAACTCAATGCGGATAGTCTCTCCTTGTGTTCAAATCTCCCTTTATAGATTTACTCTAGGTAGTATTGGTAGAGTAAGTGAAACGAAGGAAAACAACATACATCTTGGACTTTTTCAATACATAATTACTATTCCTCATAGAACTCATTCCTAGAAGAGAAGATAATGTTATGGACATAAGATTTATACCAATTATCTAGATAACATAAATAAATAAAAATAAATTAAAATAAGTTAATTTGATAATATCTTAGAGAGAAGCTTCCTAGAAGCTTCACAGATGTGGTTTTACCTTTATACATGTCTATAGATAATTGGTAGGTTAGAAACTTGGCCAAAAAATTAGCCACATGTCACTCATGTTGGTAGCTTACGGAACAAGCTAAACATCTGGCGCACATATAAGAAACTTGTCTTGTAAGTTTAACACATATCTTGTAAATTGAACATGTGTCAAAGGTTCTATAGAACGCCGCCATATAATTTTTAGATAGATAGTATATATAGAGACAAGAGTGAAGCCTTCTTCACTCTTGTCAATTCTTTTCTTGCTTCTAGTCTAGTTCAAGAGCCATTATATTTTCTAGTCTTTCACAATAGCCATTCTAGTTTCTTCTTTAATATATATATTTTTTATTTCTATTTTATCATTTTTCTTTTACATAGATTTCATTTATTTATGCATATTTTTTTAATTTGTGTCCTTGATAATAAGCCAAATGAACATAGTATCTTTATAGAAATAGAGATTAGATCAAGTATCTTTTTAATAAAACAAAAAGTCTTGACTAAAGAGGATACTTCATTTGCATACTACTAAATTAGTAGTAGAGATATTGCTTCAAAGTAATTTTTTATCAAATTTGATAGAGGATATGTCATGAATTCTTTTCTAGTAATCTATAAATATGATAGAAAATCAATGGTCGATTTACTATTTGAACCATAGAAGAAATTATTGCCAAAAGATTTTTTTTTTTGTTAATTTTATTTTTGAAACAATTCTAACAATTATTAAAAAACTTTCTACTTAATTTTTATTGTCTTCTAAGTCTTATTCAAGCAAAAGTATAGCATTATAATGGAAAATTCTAGATTGAATGCATATTCAAAAAAAAATTATTTTGGTGGAATGAGGTAGGATAAATCATTTATTTGCTTCAATACTAACATATTCTAAAAGGAACTAGAATACCACTTTTAGAAGATGATCTGATCTCAATGAATATAATTTAATCCAATTGTTGAATTTTGAAAGAATGTTATTATAAAAAAGTATATATTTTCAAAAAATCAAAAAATAAATATAAAAGAAATTCCAAATCAAGTAAAAAATAATGAAATATGATATGTAGATATTACTTCATCCATAGTAAGAGGAGTCATAGGTCCATTGAGGAGATTTTTAATACAATGAAGACCATTTGAGTGGAGAATTGCAACTTGGTGGAATTAAAGATGAATGTCAATTAAAAGAAATTATAGATTATATCATAAAAAATAATTCTATATATTATAAAAAGAAGAAAGAGGATTGAATTAAAAAAATTTATACATATGTATCCATACTTTTTCAATTTTGTTTAATATTTTAGACCTAATATTTTATTTATGATTTGAGATGAATAATCAAATCAAATCTAATATCCAATATTATAGACATACAATAGAAGAAGGTTCTAGAAGATTTTAGAAGATTCTATTTAATCTTAGAAGGTTCTAAAAAGCTCTTGAAGATTTCAAAAAGGCCTTAGTAGGTCCTAGTAGATTCTAAGAAGGTTTTAAAAGATTTTAGAAGATTTTAGAGGAACTTAGATGGTCAGAGAAGGATCTTAGGCTTACTTCATCTTCAAGCATCAAGAAAACTCTTCAAAGAGCTTCCTTGTACCTAATATATATAGGAGTTGAAGCTAAAAGAATCTCAACAGTACAATACTTGTAGCTCACTTAAGGCCTTTTGGTCATGTTTTTATGCCTTGTTATAGTTTTTTGCTTATAATATAAAGTGAATTTCTTTTATTTTAGTTCTTTAAACTTTTAGAGTCTTGTTCTACTTGAGTGGTATGTTTGTAATAGTTTGTTAAGATTGATATAATATAATATTAGAACTTGATCTTTCTAGATAAAAAAATAAATTACTCCTATCTTTAAAAGTACAATAGTGCTTTAGAGGTTGCAGATTATCCTCCTCTAGACTAATATTGTTCTTCATTATTTATATTTATTTTTTCTTATTTTATTTTTATGATAGAAAGTAAAAAATTTAATATGGAAGATTCTAAACAAGCCAAATTGGATTCAAGTATAAATGTTCTTGAAGCATTGAGAGTCAAAACAAAGACCATGTCTGAGCAAAATAAAAAACTTTATATGACAATACATAATAGACAAAGAACAAAACCATCTCAACTACTATTACAAATCATCCTAAGAACTCCATCAAAAAGATCTATTTTACTAGAAGATGTTTGTATTCAAGACAATAGTTCAATATTAATAGCAAAAGAATAAAAAATTAGCCTTTTAAAAAAGTTTGATAAAACTTTTTCAAAGTTTTATGGCTTCATAAATCAAATATAACTTATTACTTTATTCCAACCTCAACGGTATTTTATAAAAGTATCTTATATTGGTTTAGTTGGAACCTTACTTTCAAATCAAGTTTTGTCTTGATTTGCTTCATTCATTGAAAAAATTAATCCTCATTCTCACATCCTTGTCAAATCCTTCTCTAATCAAATCTCACATCCTTGTCTAACTAATTCTCACATGATAATTATCAAAATTTCAAAGCATAAACAGATATAGAATGTATTCTTTGTTGCAAGATTTGGATTATGGTTGTAGCAAAATAGGTCTTATCATGTTCTTTGAAAGCTTCTACAAATGCTACCAAAAATATTTTAAAGTTATATAATATGGAAGAATTTTTTTCATCACATCTTTATTACATCTTCATCTAATTCTCAAATCCTTAATAAAACCATCAATTAAATAGTAAAATACAATAATTGACTAATTTAATATTGACAAGAAAAATGTCCACTATCTATACTACAACTTTATATCAATTACTCGGCATCTTCTATATCTCTCAATCTTAATAAATATTTGGGAGTAGACAATATATAAATTGATGCACTTTGCTTCAAATTATTTTTTGAATAAGAAGCATTAAAAAAAATATAATATTGTGTGGCATGATTTTTAACCTCGGAATACATTGGATACTTAGCTAAAGAGAATTTACTTGTAACTTATTGCTAAGACTTCAATAAGTGATTTATCTTTAATAAGAAAGACAAATAATATAATAATATTATAATAAAAATATTATATTAATAAAAAAAAATTATATTTAAATAGATGTATATATAAAGTTTTTCTATAGTATATAAAAAATCCTTGAAATCCTTTTCTTTATAAAATCACATCTAACTAATTGCTGATAAATTAGATTTTCAACAATTTTTAAAAAAATCCATAATCTCTTTTTAAAATCTCATCTTTATATCAAAATTTTATTATATCTCTATATTTCTAATTTTTACCTCTATAAAATCTTAACTCTTAAGACATCCCTTCAATTTTTATAAAATACTCAAATTATATCAAAATCCTTCAATAGCTTATTCACTTGCAAAGAATTGATTTTTTTTCAAATTTTAGAATCCAATAACTCTTGATCCAACTATTTAATATTTATCAAATTCTTTTAAAGTATACATTATATCTTTAAGCTTTGCCACAAGAAAATTCAACTATAGATTTAATTTTGATTTTCTAATATCTTAAAAATCCTAACAAGTATTCAAAACCTTAGTTTATAAATATCCAAGCACTAATTTCTTCATATTTCAAAAATCAAAAATTTTAATGTTATAAAAATTTTGAATATAGTTTTGTAATATGAACATATATAATTTTAAAAATTTTGAATCAAAACCTTATCAAATTGCCTAAGATATAGTTCAAAATACGACCACTAATTAGCAAGTCACTTATTGCCCTTAGGTTGTAAGCATTGACTTTAACTTCTAATATCTCCTTTATTTGAGCTTGAAATTCATCAAATCATATATATAGAGTATAGTTAAGAAAGTGCTCTCTTCAATCTCAATCATTAATCCTTTATTGCAATTTGTAAGCACAAGTTATATCCAAAAGAGTGACAGTAGATACAAATTCTACACCTTTACTTTCAGTGCCAATATCTCCTTCATAAAAACTCCAAATCACTTAATTTTTATACCAAAATTATAGCCAAAAATCTAAACTTGTTGATCCTAATTTCTAATATTCAAAATCCTTCGAGAAAAAAATCATAATCCCTAATAAGGCCTCAGATATCCTCCTTGAAGCCTATTAGGCATGACTTTTGGCCAACAGGAATAGAAATTTTTATCATCCATCTTCATTCATATACATAGATGGCCTAACTATTCCTTTTTAAATTAAAATTTTTTTTCTGATCCTTTTTTTAATAAGATTTATATAACATATATTCTAAATATCAAATAAAAGAAATAAAAAAAGATTTAAAGGATCACTAATATCTAACAAAAGTGACTCAAAATATATAAAGTTATTATCAATCTCAAAAGTCATTATCAAAAAAAAAAAAAAAAAAAAAAAAAAAATTATACGAATTTTAATAATAATCTTTTTAAATAAATTCTTTTTAAAATAGTAATCTAATTATATTTTGTAATCTATTAATATGGCTATTATTTAATTATAAAATAAATTATATAATATATGTATAAATATATATATATATATATATATATATATATTAATTTCACATGGTAGTTGAACCACAACATGATACTGTGTGGCTAAATTCTTCTATCATACAAACCAAAAAAAGTCATGTATTATTATATAACTTTTCTTGATACTTTATTATACCAATGTGTTTGGATGCTCAAAAATTCAAAATCTTTTCTTTAATAGATTCAAGAGCCTTTGCTTACTTTATTGAGTTAAAATTTTTAAAAATCCATACAATCCTTACAGTCAAAAATCCAAGATCATTCATATAGAGGTCATAGATGGTCAATTCTTATCCTTTAAAAATATTATTTATGAAATTGGTCCATTAAAAATAACATCAAAGAATCATAGTAATCTATTTGTATTTAATATTATTAGATTTTCATCTAATCCATCATTTTAAGACTTTCTTGGCTTAAAAGATACAATTTGCATATAAATTAGATATCTTATAAAATAGAATTTTTTTAAATATAACAACTTATTCTTACTACACTTGATAGAAAATACCATACATTCTATAGATCTAAAATTATAAAATCTTTTTTTATTAGAACTAGAGCTTTTGTAAGAGCAACCAAGAAGGACACTTCTTTTGTTATTTATGCAATTCCAACATCTAAAGCAGTAAGTATTTTAACAATTTATATGCTATTTGCATGAAATTGTTGATACTAACATTAGTTATTTTCTTGAAGTTTGACAGGTGAATATTGAAATTTGAGATAATAGTAGAGTCTATATATATGGATCTTCTCACCTCTCTGATGGTTCTTTTGTTATGAAGAGTGATATCCCTTCCGATTAAAGATTGCACTACATCCTTGTTAATGTTCAGCAATGTATATAGTGTTTCTATGGTAAATCAAAGATTTTAAAGATGTATTTGAAAAGAAGAATATAGATACCTTATTAGAATATTATCTATATGATTACATTATTAATCTTTAAGATAGTGCTTAACCATCTTTTGGTCCAATTTATTATTTATCACAAAACAAACTTATAGCATTGAGGGAATATATTGATAAGAATTTAGCAAAGAATTTTATTCAATATTCAAAAAAAATTGTTGTTGCTCTTATATTCTTTTTGAAGAAAAAATATAAATCTTTATAGATATGTGTCAATTATTGTAGTTTCAACAAAGTGATGATAAAGAATTCTTATTCTATACCATTGAGATTTGGGCTCTTTGACCAATTGGATTAAGCTAAGATCTACACCAAAAGATTAATCTTCCTCAAATCTTAAGAAGATTAAGACCATTAGTAATTAGATAATTTTAAAATCAATATGTGACATTTAATGCTTTTTTGGATTTACAAACTTCTATAGGATTTTCATTAATAATTATTCTTAGATAGCTATTTCATTTACACAATTGACATGTAAGAATAAGCTTGAATAGGGATTAGAAGCTAAAAAAGCCTTTGAATGCTTGAAGACAACATTTACTATAGTCTTTGTCTTAATTTTCTTAAACTTTTTAAAGTCATTTTTTATAGAAATTGATGCCTTGGACTTAATATTAAAAACAATCTTATCACAATTTGAAAGAGAAAGGAGATTGCATCTAATTGCATTCTATTCTAAAAAAAATTAATTAAAAAGATTAATTATAAGGTCCATAATAAGGAATTTTTTTGCTATTGTAGATTCTTTTTAAGAATAGCACCATTTGCTTGTTAATGTTCAGCAATGTATATAGGCGCTTCACATCTAGTGATTATATATACAAATCACAAAGACTTTGAATATTTTATATTGGCTTATATTTTAAATCATTGTCAAATTTGATGGAACATGTTTCTATCTTGTTTTGATTTAAACATCATATATCAATCTAAAAAGCAATAAAGATTATCAAATATTTTATTAAGATAATTATACCTTATGCCAAAAGAAGGAGAAGCAATATATGACCAATAACTAATAAGACTCTTGAAATCCAAAAAAAATTTTGTTCAAGCAAATTCTATATCAATTCAAGTAGATTCTTTATTTTTTAATCAGATTTGTGTAACCTTGGCTATAGACCTTCTTATTTTTTATGTTAAATTTTATATTAATAATATCTATAATAATTTAAATAAATTTAAATTTAAAGATAATTTCTTCTATTTTAAAAAATATTTGTATATTCTAGAAGAGCCATTATACTTTTGTGTTCTTCAAATGCATCATGACTTTCCAATTGCAAGACATTTTAGATTCAATAAGACATTCAAGCTTATTTCTAGAGATTTTTGGTGGCCTCAAATTTGAAAAGCTATCAAAAAATTTGTCTTCTCTTACAACACATATTTTAGATCATTGAATCCTTAATATTGCCTATATAAATTTCTTCAACCACTATCAATTTGGAAATAACCATAGTCTACTATCTCTATAGATTTTATCATAGATTTTTTATCATAAAATTCTTTCGATATCATATATGTAGTTATAAACCAATTTATCAAGATGGCACATTTTGTTATTTGTAAAAAGGCCATTACTAGTGAAAGAATAGCCAAAATTTTTATTCATAATGTCTATTAATACCATAGATTATTAGATGATATTATATCAAATCAAAGAATACAATTTGTGTCTAAGTTTTGAAAGTTATTTTAAAATTTTTTTTGAATAGACATCAAGCTTTTTTTAATGTCTTATCCACAATCCAATAGCCAAATATAATAAATCAATTAAATTTTAGAATAGTACTTAAAATTTTAATGATTTTATTGGCCAAATTGCTAATATCTGAGCTACCTTAAAACTTCAACTAAAAGAAGCTTAAGTATATTTCAAAAAATCAATTAATATATAAACAAAGGAACAATCCTCATTTCAAGTTGGTGATAAAGTATGATTGCTTTAATATAATATAAATACCACCTCACTCTCTAACAAGTTGTACTACCAAAGGTCAAGATCATTTTCTATTCAAAAATAAATTAACTATGTTGCTTAATGATTGGAATTACAAAAATTTATGAAGGTATTAAGGATACAAAAATATAGAATAAGAGACTTAAATTAGAACAAGGTTTCAAAAAAAATCAACAAGAACTTAAATTAACTAAATGAGTATACAAACAATACCAAGAAAAGTGAGCTAGATCTCCAAGAGATGCGTTGTTGAGACTAAAGAACTCTTCAACCTTGACTCCCTTATACATCCCTATCTAGGATGCTTTTTAAGAGGTGTCATGATGTAACATAACTATTAGGTGAAAGAGTGTGGAAATAGTATATTATAGAAGATCTAGCTTCAAAATATTGTAGCAAATTAACTTTAAAAAATAGATAATAGTAAAAAGGGAGTAAAACTAATGAGTGTTAATGTTGCCCTTTTTACAAATGAACTTCTATTTATTTTGTAGGGCCATAAGTAAGGCAAAACAAAGTAGATTGGAAAATAGAATAATATACACATATATAAGAGGGAATTAAAAAGAGGTATGAGGAAATTTCATCTCAAAAATATCAAAATAGATACCCTGAAAGAACCGGTAATGAGCCGAGGGTCGAGATCAGACCCTGAGGCACAAAACTACGTGCCTACGGCAGATTTAGGAGGCTTTTGGAGATCGGAGATTAGAATTATGCAGTGGACTTGAAGGATTTTGTATAAAAATTGATTTCAAGTGATTTGGATAAGAAATGACTTTGTAATAGCTTTGCAAAGTCAGGCTTATTTTGGGCAACTTGAGATTTTGTGAAATAAAATTGGGTTGATGTTTTAAGGAATTCCAAAAGTTTTGCAGTAGATCCATGGCTGAAAATTTGTAGGTTTTTGGGCATTGTTGTTATTAATGTGCACTATAATTTTGAGTTGAATCTAATGGTTTTATTGTATGTAATTGGGATTTAAGTGGGTCAAGGTCTTGGAAATTAAGTTTTGAGGGTTAGTTAGGGTTTTTGAGATCTTGAAAACTCTCTTAGTTGGATTGGAGTAAACTTTATTTGTGTGGATAGTAGACTTGTTTTTCTATACACATGAGTGATTTGAGACTAATTGAATGGTGAAGAAGGGAGAAATCAATACTGGAAGGTCAGCATCAAGGTTGGAGAAGGAGGCTGGCCAATACTTGAGAAGTTTTTAGGGTTTTTCTTCCATTTCGTAAGTTTGATTTCCTTCAAATTTGTTGTGCTTGTTGTTGACTAAGAGATTGAAAGGTGTACAAAGTTTTAAGTAAGATCAACAATTTAATCAATAGATATTGAGGTTCTAATTTTTCCTAAGGTTGATTTGAATTGGTTAGAATTTGGTTTAAGATTTGGTTAGGGTTTGGTTTAGGGTTTAGGATTTGTTTAGGATTTAATTTAGGATTTAGGATTTATTTAGGGTTTAGTTTAGGATTTAGGTTTGATTTAGGATTTAGGGTTTGATTTAGGATTAGGATTTGATTTAGAATCTGATTTAAGATTTAGGATTTGATTAAGATTAGGATTTGATCAGGATTCAATTTAAGATTTGACTTAGGTTTTGACTTAGGATTTGACTTAGGTTTTGACTTAGGATTTGACTTAGGTTTTGACTTAGGATTTGACTTAGGTTTTGACTTAGATTTGACTAGGGTTTGATTAAGGTTTGATCAGGTTTTGACTTAGGTTTTGACTTAGAGTTTAACCTATGGTTTGAATAGGATTTGATTTAGGATTTGAACAAGGTTTGACTTAGGATTTGACTAGAATTTGACTAGGATTTGACTAGAGTTTGACTAGGATTTGAACAAGATATGATTTAGGATTTTAAGATTTCTATTTTTAATATTTTCTAAATTTGACATTTTATATATATTTTTTTTTTATGATTAATATATGATTCATTTATTCTTCTTTTATAATTGCTTTAAGATTGGATCAAATTTTGATTAATATTGTTAAGGTTTAATAGAAGTTGTTTAGGATTCTATTAGAGTTGTTAGGATCTTAATGTTGTATATTTCTTTTTTATCTTCCACAGCCAAGTGCCCAGAGTATTCTCGAGCAAATTCGCACATATTATGACAGCGGCTTCCATCAAACTAAAAAGCTTCTCAAGCAGCTTCTATCAACTAAGAAACTTCTTGAACTCCTTCTACCAACTTGGAAGCTTCTTAAGCTCTTTCTACTAACTATGAAGCTTCTCAAGCTACTTTCACCAATTAGAAAATTTTTCAATCAACTTTCACTAATTCATGAACCTCTAGAAGGTTTTATGAACCTCCAAAGTGTATATTCCTATCATCACCCCCTTCTCTAGCGACCAGTTCTAAGAAGAGCTCATACCTTCAGAAATCTTTTTATATATATAAAAAATTAAGAATATGTTGTTGTGGTAGATAGAATTTGCCTCAAGAAAGTACTAGGCTTTTGGTTGCCACTAAATACTCAACCAAGATCTAAGTATAACAAAATCCTTAAATTTATATAAAAGCCTCTTTTATCGGACTATTATATCCAATACATAAGCCTTATTTCATCAAAACATTCAAAATATAATAAATACTCTAAAACCCTCATTCACTTGTAAGTAAAGAATTTTTTTTAAATTTCAATAATCTATAACTTTTAATCTATCCAATATCGTCAAATTTCTAACAGCAGCTTCAAATTCTTGTTTACAAACATTTATAAACTAAACTATTCATATCTCACAAAATAAAAGTTTAAATTCTATGAAAATTTATTGTATAATTTTTTGATATAATAATACACCTTTTTAAAAAATTTCAAATAAAAATTTGTGTGGAAGCTTAAGATATGGCAAAATCCATCACTATCAACAAAATGGTGTATTTACTACCTTGGAATTCAGTCTACTATCTTTGTTTTTTAATATCTCCTTCTTCAAAACTCTAAATGTAGGAATTCTTCTACATCAAGTATAGATCTTGAAATCACCTCTCTAGTTGCATCTCCTGATCTCCAATAACTCTCATATAATTCCTTATATCTTCAAAAGAGTGACAATAGGTACAATTTATATACCTTAACTTCAAGTATCTACTCCTTCTTCATAAAAACTTCAAATCTCTTGATTCTTATACCAAGATTATAATACAAAAAATAAGATTTTTAACCTTAGTCTTTGAATTTCAAATGCTCTTGTTAAAATTATCAAAATCCTTGTTCTTGTTGTAAGTAGCCTCCTCAAAGCTTATTGGGCATGACCATTGACTAATAGAAATGAAGAACTTCACCCCTTGCCTTCATTCATCCATTCTTTACCTTCATCCTTCCAAATAAACTTCTTAGTAGTTTAATTCTTCACCTTTGGCCTTCAATCTCATCTTAAGGCTTCATATTAAATATTTAGATCTTATATAATTTAAATGCCATAATCAAACTAAATAAATAAAATTAAAACAAAGTTTTTTATTTCAACTCCTTTAAATACTTTGCTAACCATTCTAACACATACTAGAACTTATGAATATATTTTGTATTTTGATTCATTTTTATATATTGTAAGCAATTACAGTACGACAATGCTATATTAATAAAGCTATATATTTTGTTCTTCATTCATGGACAATAGATTCTATTGGTCCTTGAAGAAATCACCTTTAGTCTTGAACTAATACTTCCATTGTTAAAACATCCCATCTAAAGATTTGATCTTCATTGTGGCCTTTAAAATATCTTCCAAACAAGATCTTAGGCTTAGAAAGATTCATCTTTCTTAGCTCAAGCAATATTACTAAAGCTCAAGCATTGGAATCAAGACTTACATGGTTGGGTGTTGCTCCAAATGGCTCCAATCATGGTCATATTTGGCATTGAAATATAATCTTTTAACTTTGCTCAATTGAAGGCTATGAAAATTGCATTGGTTTGTTTTTCCTTCCCTTGTCTAGATGTCTCTTTGCCTACATGCTCTTTAAGCGAAGTTGGGCTTTAAGTAGGTAGTGTGGAAGATCAACAAGTACCCTTCAATGAAGCCACAATAGAATTGAGCCTGAAGGAGAAGGAATTGATTAAGAATTGAAGGAAGGACATGGAAGAGAGGAGAAGGGAGCAACAGCAAGGAGGCTATGAAATCCTAGGTGCATTGGAGCTTTGCTTGGGTGGTGTGCTTGTGGTTGTTGATTCCAATCAACCACTTGTTGTTCCGTTCATTCTCCTTCATCTCAAGTTCCGCTTGACATTTGGTCGAGTTGTTATACATGTTGGGCCAATAGTTGGATCAAGTAAGCTTAAGTGATTTGTTCATCCCATATTTTTCTCATACCAACGAAT
The DNA here is from genome assembly GCA_036785485.1 of Physcomitrellopsis africana. Lineage (NCBI taxonomy): Eukaryota > Viridiplantae > Streptophyta > Bryopsida > Funariales > Funariaceae > Physcomitrellopsis > Physcomitrellopsis africana. The sequence goes on along the minus strand of JAWRVF010000422.1, from coordinate 256,482 downwards.
ATTTTAATAATGTAGACCTTATGCGTTGGCTCTTGGAGCATTTCTTGATGCAAGAATAACATTTGGAGCGTAGATTCAAGAATAAATTTTTTAACAAAGATTTTTAGAATTTAGGGCAACTTTTGGTGGCAAATTATGGTGACATTAGCAAAAACCATGGTAGCAAGTTGTGGTGGATGGCAAATTGTGGTGGCATTAGCAAAAACCATAGTGGCAAGTTGTGGTGGTAGTAGCAAAAATTGTGATGACAAGAACAACATCCTTTATATATATATATATATATATATATGCATATATTTTTTGTATAATAATAAAAATAATATTTTAATATTATTTTTTTAATTATTAAAAGAGCATCAAAAAAATGGATAATTTACTAGATAGGAGAAAAAGAAAAAGAAAAAAACCATGATTTTAATCAAGACACACAAAGCACATAGTTTTTATATATCAACATCACTTGCTCTTGAATTTGTAAACTCCAAGTTGATGTTGCAAATAAACCATTGGGTTGGTATTATTTGTTTCTCTTTAAGCTTGTTCTTCCTTCACAAGTTCTGCCATTATTTCATATTTTAATAGGCACTATATGAAAACCCATATAAAATTTTCGAACAGCCTTACAAAAGGAATATAAAATGCTTGTGCAAGTTGTATACATCTTAGTTCTAGAGATTTTGGTTATACAAACAGATCAACACATGATTCCTTTTGGCAAGTTATTAGAATTATATTCATTAACATTTCTCTTGTATGGCACACGTTGCAAATTTGGCTAAATACACCAACATTGGGATCTATTCATGGCAACTAGGCATTCCACCGAACGGACACTACCGACACTACGCAGGCTTGTCGGTAGGAGAGGAGCCCAGTAGCCGCTTATCCAGACAGATTGGCCTTAAGAATGGGCCATGGATCGACAGATGGAACAAATCTGAGTTGGGTTCTCTGTAACTGATGTCTATTGCTCCTCAAAAGTGCTTGTTTTGTGAAAAACCCAAAAGCTCAAATGCACAAACAAGCACAAACACAGACACAGTGCAAGCATTGATCTACACGTTAGAAATGGCACAAAATATGTGGCGACGTTGCGATGATGTCATGCGAATCGTAATGACTCTAGAAAGCCAAGAATGGAGGCAGGCGAGGCGAGGTGGATTGTTACGCAGCTGATCATTCTTCCTCACGCAAGTGTGGAAGCTGAATTTCAACGCTTGTGCAGATACATTTTACAGTTTTACCGGCGTGTGTACAGAAAAAGCTTCGTACATCTGAGGGCCGAGCACTAAACTACATACAAATTACAGACATGCCTTGCAGCATTTACTTCTCAGATGACGCAACAGGATTCGCCGTAGCTTTTGCGGCGTCGATTTTAGCTTTCATGGCTTCTTTGCGCTTAGCATTGGCTAGCACCCTGGCATCGTAAGCACTGAGTGACTTATCCTCCGTCTCCTCCTTCTTTTTCTCCTCTGCTGGCTTGTTGCGCTTAGCTTGAGCCTCGGGCTGGACGAATACGCCCAAGGCTGCTACTGAAGTAGCTACTGCAGCAAATATCCTGCATAGAAATATTGTCAAATAACGATTAAGTAAAGAAAAGAAAGGTGGCAAGAGTTTGGAGGCGTGAAGAGATTCCCAGATTGAAAAGGGGATAAATTCTGTGTGGATAGCTAGCGTTTGAAGGAGGATCTTCGAAACATACGCAGCAGACTTGATAAAAGATGGCTGATGGACTGAAAATGCGGCTCAAGTGCATCTATCTGATGCATTTCGAAACGTGCTGAGCAATGGTTAGGCTTTACCTGCGGGAGACATCTGCGGTCTTCCTCTCTTTGTTGTCTTGCTGACACACGACCAAGGTTGTGGGGGTGACAAAAGATTGTGTGTTGCTAGGTCTAACCTTCTTCGAGGCGATGGCAGTTGGGCAAAGGAATGAAGTCGCAGTCATGGCTAGTTGAGTTGCTGCAGCCATGGCCTTTGCTTCAAGTCTGGCAACACAATGGAAGTAATCTATCTCATCAACATTAAGACAAGCAAAGGATGATTCCCCAGTCAATGCTTACGGGGATCACAAAGTATGAATCTCCTTCGACCTAAATATGCTACTCCAATCTCATTTGCAGGAGGACCTCAACATTGAGATTCTAGGGCCAGCAGTTCAGCACCAAGAAAATAAACTTTCTAACGACCCACTTACTATCCTATCAAACATCTTGAACAAAGCCTTAACCCTAACAGCAGAAAACCATGGTATTCAATACTGATGTTAGAAATCGGAAATGTCTGTCATCTCCTGCAAATCACTCTTGGGTTGACCTTCAAATTACATTCATTTTTTTTCACTCATACCCAACAGAACGCCCTTTCCTCAAACAAAAGTTCGAAAGAAATGCCTACAGCAATCACCAATGTGACTACTGGACCGAAGGCGAACAAACCAAGAAAAAGCCTGCGGTCAGCGATTATACTTCCCAAGTCCATTCGCCGTTAAACTGAACATCACACATTGTCAAATCAATGCTAATAATCTCTAGATTAAAGAAGAAGGCACTCACAGCTGTGAACGGTGCTCGCAGCTGAGGACGGTGCTCGCAGCTGAATAGCTAGCTCCTGAACTCGATCGCAACCTACCACTCCAACTGCAGTTCCAAGGAAGACAATGAAAACACAGGTAATGGATAGGGGAGAAAGCTTGCAATGCTGCAAATAGCGATGGATCACGAGAAATATAACATTATCCGATTGAGGTGATGAGGTGGAGAGCAGCGGAGGTTCGCCCGGATCTTCCATGTGACTTGGCATATGCGCTTTTGCATCGGAGGGTGCGCGTCTGAAACACTTAAACGGTGAAGATTGTAAAGTTCCATTGTTCTTGTTATCCCTGATAGCTAATCGAGCTGGACCAGACTTTATAATCGACGATTGTACTGCACACATGATTTACAGCAACCAGGGGTTGTAACATGAATGAGCTTCGAAGATTGGCATCTAGTTAGAGGAATCAAAGTTAGGGTAAATCGGTAAGCTGGCAACAAAAGTTTTTTTGGTCATAATTTCCTTTGGTGAGTTATGGTGCCATGTGTCACCAATACGTGTGTATGAATAACTTTCCCTGCTAGACAAAAATGAAGTTCAAAGAAAAGTATGCCCCACAAAGGCAAATTCCTTGTTTCCGTGGTTTATGCTAACCCTGTCTAATTAATTTCGATAAGCAATGAACATGAGAGACTCGACCGTCAATGCTTCACATTTAGCTGAATCGTTGTGAAAATTGTGCAGTCATGATGCACTGAAGCGCCCGAGTGTGTTCAGACATTTATTTGACTTGTTTAAGCATGACTATTTCCAATCCTGGAAACGAAATTATATGCCTTGGATTAAAAAAACAGAAGAACTTCACAAACGACAATATCAAGGCACTACACTTAATTACTCATTTCATATCGATGAAAATGACTCGATTTAAGTCAACTAAAGTTGCCCTTGCAACATTCCATATGGTAGTACACAAAACAGGTGATATTCTACTAGCTGGTAATAGGAACTAGCACGGCAAGGGATTGGAATCTGAATGATACAAACCAGACACGCACAGCTTGAGGCTGAAAGAACCATTTTTCATGATCCTGTTCGGAGATGTGAGACTTATTTCAGAACCAGAGCAGCATCATCATCATGGAAGTCTTGATATCCTAAACAATCACCACTACAGTCGAGCGCAAAGCAAGTAGTACTATGAAACCCGGCCTAATCATGCAACTCCGAGCTCTGTGGCACTTGCTCAACATACTCTATGACACTCGACTTCAATCTCACGAGTGTTTTCTTCGCTTCCTCTGCTTGTGGGAGCACACTGGACTTGAGTTTCTCAACAGCTTCCTCAACTACTTCGGGCTTGATGCAGCTCTTCAGCCTCTCTAATACCTTTTTGGCTTCCTCCACGGGCGGAATCCACTGCTTGCTCCATCCCTTGTTTGCCTGCAGCCTCTCAAGTTGAGACGCGGTTAGGGATTCAGAAAAGACTAAAATACGACAAAGGAAAACAAGATTCGATACATTATCTACAAATATTGCAACGAAATGAAGAAATCAAAAAAAAAAAAAAAAAAAAAAGGGGGAACAAAACAAAAAAACAACACCTCATATCATAAGCGAAGTCTAGCAAAACCGTCACCCACGTTGTTCAAGTCCCAGATGACTATCCTGCCATCTAAACCTGCACAAGGATTTCAACGAGCACATACGTCAATAGTATTAGTTAAGTAAAGAGATCCGTAAAAACTAATAATAATGATTTTTTATTTTCATTTTTCAATTTTACTGTTCAAATGCGAATTTATGTAAGCTCAAGCTAATTTTATTACAGTACCTGATGTGCTGAACACTTCAATAGCCTTTTCTGAATTTCTCTCTGAAAAGGGCACAAGAGAACGAATCATCCTGCAATATCGAGCAACTTTGTCACATGATGATTACCCACAATTCGTGTACTTGCCGCGAAGTCCAAAAAACCAATCATATGCTTGTGTTCGTCAAACTAAAAGATGGAGCATTTAAGCAAGACTTACGTGATGCAATTCTCATGAGTGGTTGTGGGAGCATTTTCTTCAGAAAGCTCACTACCCAGCCACTTGAACTTACCCTTAGCTGCAGCAAACTGCACTCCAAGTAGAGGATAATCACAAAACCTTCATTAGTTCATGACTTGCACAGAAAAGACGACAATGCCCATAACCATATGCGAACATATGCAGGATAAAAAGATTTCGTAATGAAGCTCATGACGTGGGAACAAGTTCCCATAGTCTTGTACCAGAGTATCAGATTTAGCCTCCGCAGGAGGTTTCACCTCGTCCAGGAAAGCAATAAATTCCCTACAATTCAGAGAAACAGCCGAATAAGAGTAAAAATGATGAGCAGTCATGTCCACATCAGACATCAGAGGAAATTTCTTCACTAGCATCCAAAACAGGAGGGTTTGATACAGCGGTAGAAGACACAAAACTCTGCAAAGAACAGTCCATCTACATCTTATTATCACGCTCAAATCTTGAGAAGAGTGCTAGGCAATGTACCAAACACCAGTTTTATCGGATACAAATAGCATGGGATTACAATCAAACCCTCCAGCTACCAATCTTGTCTCTGATAAGAATAGAATCTGCAAAACACAAGGTACAGTGATGAACACAAACACAATCTCAAGACCCAATCTCAAATACTAACTGTAATAAACCCCTATGTTGCAAAAGAAGTTTTTAAATATTCTCTGATTATCAGGATAATAAAGAACCCACTCTCATGAGGCGCCCCTGAAACACTATAAGGAGAGAAGACACCTGACAATCGCTTACTCACTAATGACACAACTAAACCAGAACGGGCAAGTAATGACCAATTTCCATTGTAATTTTGGAAGATTTACGTCATGGTAGTCTTCAAGTTGGGATCCCTCATGCTTCGCTAAAAAAAGGTAGGGACAAATTCTTGAGTCTGCAAAATTCATGACTAAATTCAGGGACAGTTTTAATAAAGAAAACTAGTCAGGGAAAGCTGACCTACATCACGCAGGGGTAAATGACGCAAGCTTATAGAGCGCGCACTTGGGGTTGGCCCAACATCCGTCACAAAGTGAATAGTCGAATCATGCCCTTCACCAATACCAAGCACATGAGCACATGTTTAGAACTGACCATTGATAATGCCAGATTTAACGTGTTGCAAACAACAAAGTTACGTGGAATGTGATAACGAATTCGGATACAGCCTATGTCTGACCACGAATGCTTCCAATGAATGTTGGTAGATCACTTCCGTTTCCACCAGGCAAACGCGATAAAGTGTCAGTCAATAGAATACGGAACTCCGTCTATCTACAATGTAGCATAATGCCAAAAGACATTTATACATAGTACCTGCAATCTACGTGAAAAAAACTGATGAACTATAACCATTCTTCACTCCTCTAACCAGTAAACGTAATAAGGGGCACACATAATGGTAATCTTAGTATAACAAAGATGCGCCATCTTGCCGGCTTGTTTCCTTATTTAACAGATTTATCATAGCAAAAGAATAAGGAATCGTGAGGACTACGCCGTGCTCACCAACGTAGGCCAGGCTATTTCCAGTTGGTGACCAATGTACCCCAAATGCCCAGCCACAAGCAAGGTCCAATTGAATCAACTCCTGATAACCATGAAGACAATTGCATGATTTTAAAAAATGCTTTGACTAAATACTTTGAAGCGAAAGAATGATGACTGCACATTTGTCTACAAAAAAAACAGAAACTCATTTACTGCCACCCTTTTTATCATCAAACAATACAGTAAGACGAAAATGCCAAAATACATACACACAGACACACACACCCTAAGTGGTCATAAATGCATTGGAATTCCACCCACTAAAACCAAGAGAGATCAATGATATGCTACTGGTGAACATAAAATTTGAAGGTATCGAAGAAAACACAGCACACCTCTCCAAATTTGACGTCACCGAATGCTGTCGTTCCATCTTTTCTGACACATCCAAACAAATCATTATCAATATAGAATATAACGTAATGTGAACTACATACCATTTACATCCATGTATAATGAAACATATTAGAATTTAACCTAGCGAACGACACGATATTCTAGCATATCTCACTTTTAAATTGGATTGAATGTCAACTATAAAAATATTAAAACTTTAATCCTTCAAAAGCAATACCAGAACATCAATAGAAAGTTTATTAAATATTCTGCATCTAGAAATTTGATTAGAAGGTCAGAGCATTAGCTAACCGCGCATCAACTCCTTTAATGAAGGCAGACAAAATTCGACATTTGCTATCTGTCGATGTTGTGGCCAACAGAACCTACATATGAAGTGCCCAATAAAAATTAGAAGAAGCAAAGTAAGTATGAAATCACAAATTGATGGCACAGGTGATGCTAGGAAAGAGTACATTATTTGGATGCCAGGAGACACTCGTAATCGTGGAATGATGCTTCTTTCTAATTAGCTTGCTCACCCACCTGCATGAGAACACAAGAGATTACCTCCAGACACAAGATCCCAGTCTTTGTACCTATGTTCAAGCCTAAAACATTGCATGAAGAATTTTAAAAATGGCCATTTACAATCACATGGCTCTTTCATAGAACCGCAAATCATTCAAATGACAATAATAACTTCAAAGGCTTCAGAAGAAACAAGATGTAAAGGGTATGAAAAACTAAAGCTAAAAGATACCAGTTGTTGTCCTCTTCATAGTAGCATACACAAACAGTCTTGGCACCGCTTCCCACAGCAAATTTGTTTTCTGCATACGAAAGGAAAGATATCCGCAACTGCTTAAGAAACTTCAATCTACGCACGTCAGCTCATTCCTAGAATTTTTTTCGAAATACCTGTGATATTATTCTACAAAAGGAGAACAATATTACGAAATTGAGTGTCAATATTGCGGTAAATTCGCTCCCCACATGAAAGAAGAGGTAGGATGAAATGGTGTACCCTGAGGACCCCACTCTACGGAGGTCGCAGCTCGATTTAGACGCAAGATGACCAGCGTCGGCTGCCACTCACCATCCTCTAGTGACCACACATATCTGTACCAACGACAGTCTACATCAATAGGAACCGGAATGGGATAAAATGTTATGCAAAAATTAGCATGTACGCCCTACATATAGCCTCATTCTTGATGTCAAGGTCCCACAAGCAGAAGACATTCTTCAGAATATTAAAAACACTGGAGGTCAAAAATATTTTCCTATTTGTATGATTCCCAAAAGAGATATATGTAGTCCATTCAAGAATACAGATATTTTTGTGCTAGCAACATCATACAACTGTCATGTCCATCAAAATAACACCAAGTACTTACGAATTTCGGTCATGAGAGCAGGTAACAATTCTATTGCTCTTAGGTGCCCAATCGATGCCCGTAACCAATTGCTCGTGCTGCACCAATGTACATACAACGCAACCAAGAAAACCAACAGAAGTTAGTAAAAGAATCTTTTTGAAACCTATCAATAATCAAACGCTTCTAAATAATTACAATTTGGATCTATTAGGTTCTAATGCCAAGAATTCGAGTTACCTTAACTACAAAAACGAAACAACCAACATGCCTCGAACGAGTTTCAAACACCCTCGTTCACTGGTTCAGTAGCCAAAAATAACTAGACTTTAAAAAGATTTGCATCAGCCACAATGGCGTTCTGCAAGCGTTCTCCAGTGTTAGTGGCTTGCAGACTTAAAACTTACCATTCTCACGAAGAGAACAAGCACGTACCTTCTCAAGAACATAGACCCGCTCCCATACTGCGTCCGGAGACGCTGAGGCTTTGTAGATGTGGACCTCGCTATTATTTGGACAGATAGCGACCACTGCATTCCAATACAAAATCAAAATTAGTGCACAAGACCATTTCCCTCAAGAAAAAAGCCTAAAAAAGAATCACTTGAAAGAGTAACTCAACATTTGCCCAACTGAAAACTACGTCAGACGGGAAGGTGTGATGTCATTATTACAATCACAAACCCTATTGAAGAGCAGACTATGAAATTGAGAATGTGGAGAAAAGGAGTGGTCAAGTACTTGACATATCAGCATTCCAGGCATGGCATGTGATGCATTGCGCCAGATGATGCACCCCACCTGCGGCCATGCCTTCAAAAGCCACAAAAGTGAGTCAGTCGTAATAAGAGACATAGTTCTCCGCAACTTTTCAACGATTTTTTTTATTAAGAACGAGATGTCCCAAAGGACTTCTTACGTCGTCAAGTTCCCTGTATTCCGTTTGAGAGACGATGAACTAAAACTAGAAAAGATAAACCATCATCTCTATAGTGGTGCTATGGAGGCTTCAAGTCCAAATTGTCTCTAAAGCTTTGTCTTGACGAGGCGGTAACTCCCATGACTATGTCGAAAACCCTGTGAACGAGCACTAAACACAATGGCGAAAACTTCACTAGTACCCTTAAAAGGACTAAAAATAAGCTCACTTGAAAATTTCCCTCAATATTGGGCGCCTGCATCAGGCCATCACAAATTGAAACAGAAATGAAATCAATTGTTTCGCAAAATTCCGCTTATCTAGAGGTTATGGTACGCCTCTGTTCACCGCAACGCAAATTTCCTGGTGACGATGCAACTTTTCGAAACAATCATCAAAGAATGTAGTTCCTACCGAAATTTTCAGCATCCTCGCTTTAAAAATTCTCCAAATAGGGCAGACCCACTGAAAGCACAGAGTCGAGACAATATGACAAACAGACACATCACAAGATGATAAACGAAGACTTACTCCACTTCAGGAAACTGTAAGCCTTTCATACCCAAAAAATTTCACCTGCTCAGGTAGTGATGAAATGTTGGTGACTTAAATACTTGACGAGCCGGACCGATCCAATGCACCGAAATCAATGTTCCGACGACTTGCGAATGCCTCACGTCAAAGCGTCGAGCTCTCTCAGCTCCTTCGCCTCCGAACTCTGAAACACGACAATACCGACGATGTAAACCGAAAAACATCCGACCCAACGTCTAAAATAAGGCATGACTCGTCCAAAGTCAAACGAGAACCGGACTGCCAACGAACCCTCGTCGACTTCAAGACCAGGTCTTTCAGGACACGAACACTGACAACCTGCACAATCTCATGTTCGCAACAATCGGAATGTTCACAATTACCCGTCATTGTAGGCCATAAAGTGCCCCAGAAAATGGCCAATTTTCATTCAATGGGACGCGAGGAGCGGTAATTTTTAATCCATTTTCTCGTAGTCTCTTGACTTGAAAGCCCCTAAATCAATCCCCCATCGTTACTTACGAACCTGCACGCGAGAGTTTAGTCTTCTTGATTCACCATGTATATGTCTACAGGATTGTACGTATATGAAGGTGGCGCCGGCTTGTCACAAGTTGTTGTCATAATGCATCACTGCATGCAGCAAAGCCTTTCTTCCCCAGGAATTAATCATGAGAACGTTCGATGGTTCTTGAATCTGTTGTAAAATTGTGCTATATGCACAATATGTAAAATTGTGCTTCCATGTTTTGGAGGATTTTTCGTTAATGTTTGTGTCATTGTAGGAATTTAGGCTCATCTCTGAGTCAAGCTTGTATTCGGGATTGTTAGTTGATTCAGAAATAAACTATTGCGAGGGTTTGTTGGATAGTTGGTTGTTTTTGAGCGGGAGGTTGCACCGGCTACGTGCTTTGCGAATGATGAGGATCTTGTGGAGGCGGCCTTTGGTCGAAGTACCCCAGTGTAAGCCTATTGTAGGAGTTGATTTGCGGGTTTCAAGTTGAGGGGTAAGTGTGGGTTGATTTAAGAAGTGAAGCATTAATTGAAGCAGATGTAGAATTTGACTGCGATCGAAGACAGCAGAAATGTGCTGGAGTAGCCGAGGTCTTTGAACTGGTGGGTAGGGATTGCACCGGCTAAAGGTATGGTGCATCCGTTTGATTGCTCCTGTGCACGATTGCATCAAAGGAAAGAGGGGCGTAAGAGACGTGGAACCCAGGGTGATGAAAGTGTAAGGAGTCCTTTGAATTTGAGTTTAGAGTCGCGCAAGGTTGCACGTCAGAGAAAGTATATTCGAGTGCCGTCCTTGGGATTAGAGGAGAAAGATGAGGAGATCACGACGCCGAGTGTGAGCTGTACACAGGACCAGCAGGGAGGTTCTGTTGTGGAGAGTGAGTCCCAAGTATCGGAGATTCGAGTTGCACAGAGAAAGCGTCGCCCCTCCATTGCAGAAATTCAGATGCAGCTCGGTCAAAAATTTGGCCAGATTCGGTCGATAGAGATGGAGCTGCTTCGCGAGCTCCGTTGTACCAATGAAGAGCTCAAGCTTGCATGTAAGCAGGGTGATGACGCCATCGGCAGGAGGCAGTTGCAACTGGAGCAGCAATGTGATCAAGTGCACAAGGTCGAGATGGGGTTGCGAATGGAGATTCAGAAAGCTAAGCAAGACCTCATCTTAGCAAAGAAACAACGTGATGATGCATGCATAGATCTGGAAACGCAATCCAAGCATCAGCACGAGCAAGTGCACCAGATAGAGATGGAGCTGCAGGGAAAGCTCCAGCGAACACTCAAGAAGATCAATGTTGCAGAAGTGGAGCGTGACAGAGCAATTGCAGAGAAGCATGCACAGCTGGAACAGCAGTGTGACCTGGTGTATGAGATTGAGATGGGACTCAAAATGGAGCTGGGGGGAGTAACGAACGAACTTCAAACTGCACGAGAAGAGCGTGAGAAGGCCGTCTTGGAAGTTCACTTGAAACAGGAGCATCAGCGTGATCAAATTCACCAGATTGAGATGGAGCTGCAAGGGGAAATCCAGCTGAAAACTGAAGAGCTCTAGATTTTTCAAAACAAACCTGACATGGCAATGTCGGAGAAACGCTCCCAACTCGAGTGGCAATGTGATCGAATGACACTGATGGAGGCGGAGCTGCGAAAGAATTTGCAAGGAGTGCTGAAAGAGCTTCAGAGCCTGCAAGAAGCGTGCGACCGCGAAACAAGTCAGAGCTATCCCTACTTGGATCGTCATTTCAACCAAGCGAGAGAGATAGAGGAAGATCTGGCACAATCAAGGGAGAAGATCAAATGCCTCAGAAATCAGTGCTAGATTTCTTTTTAAGCTAAAATTTCTACTTCAGAGTCGCGGCAATGGGGAGAAAACTTCCAGATTGCTGGCTGAACTTCAATAAACTCAATCCCAAGAGAGTATGTGAGTTCTGAAGATCAGCTGAATGATATTGATGAATCTGGTTTAAAACATAATAGTGACAGGAAAGGTGAGCTCCCTCATTCTAATGCTGAATTTGTTATATACTTATTGTCATCTCAGCCACCTAGCCGCAAAATTGGGCTTTAAAGTCGCAAAATTGGACTGTAAATACAACTTAGGATTTACAGTCCCACGAAACTCTTCCAGGATCTGCAATGCACTGGCTTATGTTCTGAACACACAGAGGTCAGTATTCTTGAAGAATTTGAGTAACAGGGACACAAAATCATAGTGGGACTTCACACAGATTGCCAGCTTCCTTGACAAACCATCAACATTTAGGAGTGAATATTTTGAACTACAACATCATCCTTTGCCTCGATCACCATAGATTTGGTTCTCTTAAATTTTGTTGTTATTCTAGTTTAGAAATGATTCTGGGTTGTGTTAATCCTTAGGAGGAAACCCAACAGTCATTCTTCTAGCGCTGAATCCTCTGCAATAAACCATCTACCAAAAGCGGTGCAAGTACATACCCACGAGTCATGCTAAACTTTCTTACATCGTATGAACATTCAATCTCTGCAAGTTTAGTTGAAAGAGTGGGGAGAGACATTATTCTAGATGTTAGCGCTTGCACCAACGCATGTACTTGTGGAGACTCCCAGCAAGCCAGTCTGTTGGAAAGGAAAATATTCACTGCTACAGACATCACCGGCACTCATTTGTTGCAGTATCCAGCTTTTGACAGTTAGAGTTGTTATACCACCGAAGCATCTCGGAAGATTGATGTCAAGCAGATATCGTCTTAAGGAGAAGCTAAACCTCCACAACGCTAAGGTTGACGATGTTTAAATTCGCGACTTTTTAAGCCTTGGGTGTGTGCAAAAACAATCTTTGATTGCATGTATTAATCCGTTGCTTTAAAAAAGTAGCAACACATCAGCGTGTCTTCTATGGGCCTTGCATGTTTCCTTGGTTTGGTTTCAGACAATTTTCCTTTAACACTGGAAGGACAAGCAGCAAGTAAAATGAATGAAGCAAGCTCCGTCATTGTTGGTTTTATCAGCTAAACCAGGAATTTTGTATCCCATTTGGAGAAGTCCCTTGAACCAAACGAGACAACTTAGTAGTGACTCATTTCGAACAATACAAGGGAATTGCATTCTACTCCCTCGTCCAGCACAAGTCCTTCAATACTCCTGTGCAGGGAAGCATGGTCGGGTGCATTGAGTTGCCAAAAATGTTTTGTAGGAATATGTGGTTTAAATTTGTGACCAATCTAGATTGGCTTTTTTTTAAAGCCAGTCATACTCTTTTATGAGGCAGTTTCAATTCCACTCTTATAGGGTATAATACTTAAAAAATATGGGGTTTAAGTCTCCAAAATAATTGCAATTGGTCATTTAAAAAAACAAATAAAGAAAGAAAGAAAAAAGAAAAGAAAAAGTGAGTAACTTTATAATAGGTTATTATTATCATTTTTAAATTATGAACGGTTCTTATAGATCCCTAGAATTTTTAGAAAATTTTAAAAATTTTAAAAAAGTAATAAATATGTATAAGAAGTATTGGTAATTTGTAAAAAGTTCTAAAAAGTTCTAAATAGTTCGAAAAAGTGCTTGAGATAGTAATTTAGTGTATATCCATAATAAATTGTGAAGAAATCAACATCAAATCCTACCTTTAAAAAAAATTGATTGAGAGATTGCATGCTTGAATGATTTTAATATATTATGAGTTTTTAATTCTATTATTATATCCTATTAATATAAAAATAATTAATAATTTATTTTTAAAAAAAATAATTTCAAAAAAAAATTTAAATTAAATATTTCATATCATATATAAATTTATATATCAACTTGATGAATCTAAAGATATAAGTATTATCAATAAAATAGTATTTTTAATGATATTATTTTTATGCTTGCATATAACTTATTATCAACTTTTTGAATAGCCTTAAATATATTGTACAAATAGCTATACATATATTAATTCTATAATTATATACTATTCTAATAATCCAAGAGATATCTTTTTTTATAAAAAGGATTTATATGTTACATTGAATTTTTATTAATATACACATCTTTTTATTTTAGTAAGTATATTGCATGTTGTTCATTACATGATATTAGAGCCATATTCTTAAAAAAATTAGATCTTTTGATCTTCACCATATAATTTTTAGTACATCCAATTAAATATATATATATATATATATATATATATATATTAACAATATTATATATATTAACAATATTATATATATTAACAATATTATATATATTAACATTGAAGTTGAAATTATATATTTTATAGTTAAAAAAGCTTCAATCTTATAATTTGAGTTTACCAAAATCTCATATTGAATTTAAAATTTTCTTATAGTGCTTATCAACAAAATAATTGATTTTTTAAATTTAATTTTTTTTAATTTTTTGCTTAATTTTTTAAAATTCCAACCACTAAATGGCTATATTAGTTCAATTATGGTTTCTTTAGCCACTAATTTAACTCTCTAAAACATATTATATGCTGCTTCTTATTGTATTAAATTATACAACATCAAGAATAAAGATTAAAATACTTCTTGTATAATTGGAACTTTGGTTTGTTGTAGATAATAAGAAAATTGTCCATATTCCTTCTAATCTTAAAAGTCTTTTAGTCTATTAATTTAAATATTTCAAAGCTTATCATGATATTCTCTTTTGTTTAGAAAAAAAATCATCTTTTTTTATTTTTTAAAAATTTCAAAACTAATATAGGAATATATAAAATAGATATATAGAAAATATAATAAGATATGTGAAATCAATATATACAAGAAATTATATCAAATATCTATATTTAAATCTAAATATGTAATAATATTTTTAAAATCCTAATAATCAATTTTATAAGAAATAGCCATTGTAACTTGTAACTTCATAAACCTTCAATAAATAAACTTATTTTTAGTAATATTGTATAACAATTAAAATTTATTTATCACTACACAAGAATTTATATTTAATCTCATGTTTGATTTTCAATATCCTATAAAAAAAAATAATATCTATAATTCTATAATACTTAAATTTGATAAGATTATTATATATATATTTTTATATTACTAAGAAGTTTTTAAAATTATCTTTGCAAAAACCACACCTATGTGATTGCAAAATTATTAATCTAAGATTTAATTTTTTTACTTATTGGAACAATTATATATTTTTTTAACTTATAATTTTTAATAAAATATAATTATATACTACTATTATTGCATTTCTAGTTATATAAATGGTATTATCAAAAAATAAGATTGTATTATACAAAAAATTAAAAATATTGTCAATTTTTAATCAAAAAAAGTCTCTTATTGAAAATTTAAAAGATACAATATATTGTTCCTATATTTTGACAATGGTGGTGAGTTTATTCCAATAATCTTTAATAAATTTTGTACAAATGTTATCATTTAACATCAATTCACAAAGTCATATAACTTAGCTTTAAATAGAATCCTGAAATAAAAGAATAGAACTTTGATTGAATTAATTTAAAATATACTTTAAATAGATAATTTTAATAATTTATTTTTAGCTAAAATAAATTCTATAATATACTATTTATAAAATATTTTTTATACTAAAATAATAGTTATTTTAAATATCCTATCAACTATAAAATGGCACTTGATATAATCTCTTATATTTAAGAATATATGACTACTTAGCAAATATTTATATTTCCAATACAAAGCAAAAGAAGTTTAATATCAAAAGTTTAAAATAAATTTTTATTGACTATGTTCCTTCATCTTTAAATTAATGTTTCATTTAAAAACTCTATTTAAATGTTTATGAAATTTGAACAAATCTATAATGTTAAAGATTGTTGACTATATGATTATAAATCCTATTATATTTTTCTTAAAACTACAATATATTTTATTTTTTAAAAATAATCTAAAGCTACTTTCTAAATTAAAATTTTATTTTATTACTAAAATTAGAAGAATTTTGTATTTTCCATTATTTGATTGCTTATTCTATTTTAAAGACAAATTCCAATCTATATGCAATAACTAATCAATCAATTCTAACTCCCTAGGTTCAACTATCTTATATTAATTGGCTTTTGTACCTATTTCAGTTATGCATGAATCAATTGCTTAACTTCTTGAGCATACTTTTTTTTTTGGTAAGAAATTTGATATTAGTAATGTCTCCTCATCTTCAAATGTATTATTGCCAAGCTCAAACAACTTCTAAACAAAATTCTTCTTAAAGAACTTTTCAATGTCAAGCATGTAGAGCTTGACAACCAAAAAAATTCCATAACAAAAATCTTTATGTAAATACTTTTATTACTTAAATTTATAAACTAAGTTTGATAAATGAATCTTTAATAGGGTATAATTTAGTTGATTAAAAAATAACAATAGAAAAAAAAATTACAAAATCTTGATTAACAATTAAATTAATAAACTTGTCAATCTTCTATCCAAAAGATCTATAATTAATTCAATAATGATATTTTATTAAAAAAATAATCTTAAAGGATTTTTATCATATTTTAAAGCAAGATTTATTGCTTGTAGTTATGTATAACAAAAAAAAATTGACTACTTAGATACCTTCTTTCTAATAATAAAAATAGTCTTTGTAATCATCTTTTTAGCATTAGCTATTATATATGATTATTACATCTATTAAATAGATGTAATAAAAAATCTTTTTTATGATATTTAATATAATAAAATTTAAATTATTTAATTTTAAAAATATATCAAATTAAGAAACAAATATTAGCTTCTTAATTATCAAAATATCTCTACAACTTAAAAGACTTATTTCAAGTCAAATTTAAGCTATTTGAGATTTTTTTTTAAGCCAAATAATTTCTAAATGCAAATCAATTCTAATTTTGCATGTTAAAATTTAACATAATTCAATATTATTTTTTAATCTTAATAATGAAAACTTAATAATAATCTCTATTAACTTCTAATTCTAATCAATTATCAAAAAATTATTTATTTGAAGTTTTATAATAATTGAAAATCAAAAGATTGAATTATTTTTTAATATCTAAATTTAATGTAATTAAAAATATTAAGAAATTAATACACTCATGAGATGAATATGTTTTTAATTTTCTAATTAAATTTAATATAGCTACTCCAAATGCCACTACCATACCTCTAGAAGAGAATATTTAATACTCATATTACTAATGTAATGACCTTACTTATGTAAAATAACAACTTATCTATCAAATCTTATATAGTCAAACTACTAGTAGTTTATACAACCTCATTTCTTATACTTATTGGAATTTCGTTTATTATAAATTATGCTAAGTGAATTAATTAGGTCAATGATCTTAATACTTGAAAGTCTATATCTATGTGTATTTTAAAATGAATTTATCTTCTTCTTTTTTTTAACAAAATCATAAGAAATCTATTGTAGTATTATTTTTTTTAAATAAAAAATAAAAAATTATAACTTCATCCATCATAGTATTCATATAGTTTTCAGTAATTAATATTGAACTTGATTATAATTTTTGCTACAAAGTATTATTTATTGTAACAATCAATCTTATACAACATAAAGTGCAAATTTAAAACATCACAATAATATTGATCTATATTTTTATTTTTTTACCTAAATAAAATCTAAGATATTTTAAATTGAATTTACTTTGATAATAATTGTGCAAACAAACATTTTATTAAAATCACTTTGTGAAGTAAAATATCATGCTTGGATCCACAATATGAATGATGTAACTTCTTCCAATTTGCAACAAGAGGACCTCTCATAAAGTCCTTCTTTGAAGCTTAAATCTTAAATGTACTTTATTCAACTCAATTATTAATACATAAGCTTTATAATCTGTAAGGACTTAAAATTCATAGTTTAGGATTCAACTTAGCTATGTAATAAAAAGAGGCATGTTAATCTTGTTAAAGTATAATTTCAATAGCTAGATTTGTTTATTAGTTCAAAAGTCATATGATGTATTGATAATAAAGAAAAATCATCTTCTTATTATAAGAAGAGCATACACCTTGTAAAAATATATTTTTTAGTATGTACATTTTTTATCTTCTTGTATACTTTACATGCTATTTCTTATAAAATTACATTGTTAGAATAGGTTGTTAGATGGTGCAACAAGTTATGAACGTGCAATTCATAAGTTCATTGTTTTGGAAGAGAAGAATCTTGGCTATAGAAGAATAGATATTCAACTAGTACTTGGTACTGAATGAACAAAAAACTCAAATGGCTCCTAATACCAAAATATTTTAATAAACCCTAAACCCTTAACATTATCTAATTACCAAAAATAATTGAATTTTTATTTTTTATTTGTTTTTCTGAGTCCTAAATTTTTAACTCTAATTGCCAATGTTTTAAAATAGCTCAACAATTGATTGCCTATCATTAAGCTAATCATTAATTACTCTAATTGCCCACAAAATCTAAGGCAGCTACCCAACATACATCTCTATCAACGTGCATGGAATGAAGCAAAAAGGTGAAAGTGTGAGCTAGGTACCTATTTTGCAAAATAGAAGGATCTGGTTGTAGACCCAAATTCTGTGGAGCTCTAAACATACACACCAGCAAAATGCCGCACATTCTTTGCTCACCAAGAATGATCATTATTGAACTATTTGATTTGACATGTAACTCAAATGTGAGCTATATTGTTAATATCAAGATTATTGCAAGATTATTTGTTACAGTTGATTGGCAATACTGCTATGATTTACCCCAGCACAGTGGTAGATGAGTGAGTTGCCTACACTGCTGTCAAGTTAGGTATGAAAGGCACTGTTCAAGAGGTAGAGGAGGTTGTAAAGAAAACACCCAATTCCTACATGCTCTTGCAATTTGAGAAGCCAGGCAACTCAAAGGTACCTCATCCAAGTTATTGCAGACCTAATCAGCTAGTCTATACACGATTAACAATGTTTGAAGGAAGTGCTTATGTTTTGCAGAGGATATCGGAGCTGCTGATCTATGCTTTAGTCATGCAGGTGCATTTTTTAGAGGTTACTGGTGTAGAAACAACTGAGAATAGCGTTTTCTTTCCAACAACTACTGTTGATATCTTCAAATAATGTCACACAACACATTGCTTGTAATTTCATATGTAGGTGTTAAATGTATGTCGAAGAGTGTGTCGGGCAATATACCATTGATTCTGAATTCCACATTATAAGTGAAACTTCGGCTTTCCGATTCACTGAAAGTTTCTGCAAAGATTATAAAATGTACATGTTCTTCATCCTCAGAGTTAAAATATTGGTACGATATGATTGAATTGATTTAGTATGTGAGAATCACGGATATTCGGAAGAGCCACCCCGTGAGTATGCAGTCTACACTTCATGCACTCGGTCTTCAAATTTGTGGCGAAATTCCAACTCTCGCTCTCGAAGTGAAAAATTTTCAGGATTTTCGGATGAGACACTAACTTCTCAAGTGTACGCCTAGCACCGATCTCTCGCGTTTGAAACTCAAAAAAATTCATGGACAAATGTCATTCAAAAAAAATCCCCTGGTGCTCCATCTGTTGCAAAACGTCGAGTAATAATCCTCACTACATACAATATTTTCTGCAAGAGATTCTTATAGCTCCGCAAGGAGAGAGTAGACATTACAAGCGGTGCAAAAATCGATCTTGGTTCTGTGAGTAGCTAGGAGATCACCGGTTACTACCCCTGCTAGAAGTCCGTCCGCTCGCACAACCAAGCCGCCTCTGAAGCCCACTGGGGAATCTATGGAACCACCCAACTGTCCTGTGGTGAAGTCGATCTCAACGATTGTACTCCTCCCAGCATCAACAATCCTTCCTGGTCGCACCCTCACATCAGCGACGGCTCCGGACTCAGACTCCCAAGGCTCCTCATATCTGCAACAACCGTATGACTGCCTCAATACTGAATCACGAGCAACACACAACCTTAACTCAACGTGTGATGAAACGGATTTGGTAAGAAATTTGTAACAATGGTACACTCATGTGACCTGATATGATAATTACCCCAAAACGTAGACTCGGTCGCTTCTGTCGATGTCCACAAAGAGTCGATGGGGGAGACGACTAGGTCCAGAGACTCTTTTCAAGAAGGCCAGCGCGAAAGTTCCTGGCCAAACATGCACGCTGAAAAATGCTACACCCAGAGCAGTGCTCGTAAGCATAAGCTGCGCCACATGAATGGCACCCTTGCTGTTCTTAATGAGGACCTCTGTGCGGCCTTCCACTACTTTCACACATGTCACCCAGGCTGATTTGGGACACGGAGATCCTTGCTGCGCCTGCTGTTCTCGAGGTATGAAAAGAATAGCAGTTCCAAGAAGAGTCCTGGTTTCTGTATCCAACACCATGCCACAGTAGTGCTTCACACTCCCCCATACTAAATCCTGCGTATAGATGATTCACATATCAATGTTGATTGCCAATTGCGATTTTGCAACTGCGTCCACCAAATTCAGTGTGAATGTGTTGGAAATGATCGCCCAAGACTAACCTCTGGTGATATGACATGACCACACTGATGATCTGCCGCGTGTAATTGATCATCCTGCCGGCCACAATACCAACCACAATGGATCTTCACCTAATCAGTACATACTCAGCTTGACGTATTGCTCATGTATTCAAGTGCCAAGCTTGGTTGTGAGATGATCTCCCACCTGCTCTCTCTGCCGCTGTTCCATACGCTCAAGTAAGGAAGCTTGTAGACCCGAAGAGGCAAATCTGTAACTAAACCTCGCGGGGGCAGGATTTGAATTGGTAGAATCTTGGGATTGCCTGGTAGTGCTGAGGGTTTCTGCCACAATGAATGGAGAGGTAGGGACTCTGTGATCGTCCATTGAATCTGCAGGTGTCAGTGCAGTTCCGCCGACGTTTAAGCGCACAGTGGGTGGAGGCAGGGGCGCAGTTGCCCTGGCGGGATCAGAATCGGAGTACCTGGATTCGTGACTTGGGGGAAATGATCCAGAGTTGGTTCTGCGGTCAGAGCTATGCTCTGCCGCACTGAGATTTGCGAGTCCATTTGGAGAGAGTCCAGACTCCTTTAGCGTGTCGTCTGCATTCTGACGTAGACCAGAATCCACGAATGAATAAGTCGGTTCACATGCAGTTTCAGAATTGCCCATGGCAAGCGAAACCAATCAGCCCTGCGGATGTCGTTCATTCAGTCATAAATTTAACTACATAACTGCTTGGGACCCCAACCTTCGTTGTCTTCAATTAATGATGTTCAAAACCGTCTTCGTTCCAACGATTATAAGCTTATGTTTCCTTGCAACTCTTCCGCAGGTCGGAAGTGAGATTACACTAGGAGATCATCAATTTACTGAATCCTTTGTGTTTATTGCAACTAGAGTGACTTCAATTACTGCTTCACCATTCTAATCAACAATCAACTCTACGCCTCATTTTTCGGATCAAACATAAAACCCTTCATCAGGACTTCAACGTCTAGACTTGAGATATAATTGGTGTCAGCTGAAAGACGTTACTACCTAGATCCGGGTCGCTCGAGTTATGCTTGATGATTCGAATTTTGTTAGTGCATTCTGCATAGTCGATTAAATTTCTTGGATTCTACTTTAACTACTCGCATCACCTAGACTGGGAAATATAATAGACAGTTTAGCTTGAAAAGCTTAGATCACTCACATGATTTGGAGGTGGACAGAAACGCTTTGTGGGTGGTCGACCAGCTCCGCTGCTTTCAGACGTTCTCTCTTGAATAGTGCAAGAGAGAGGTGCAGAAAATTGAGATGATGAATCGTATATATGTGTGCTGGTTCCTTCGTTTTCTACACCTTCAGATGCGTAGTTGCTCATAGAAGATTCACCATCTGTAGAAAGGATCGCATCTTCGCGTTGCCAATCCTTTCCACCCTGGATATTCTGCAGGAATGGGGTCAAGGATCCTGTACTGGACTCTTCCGTGTTGTTAGCGCGGCGGCAGACGTTAGGTCTACTTTCTCCTAGGCCTCGAAGAGCACCAAACTTGTCAGTGTTGAGAACATTTATGACGCCGAAGCTGTCGACCGCTACAGAAGGCAGCATAGAACTTGTTACCGGCAGCTTGAGCGGTTCAGCTTCGCCGATTTTTCTCTTTCCTGTTTCTCTTCCCTGTTCACACCCAGATTGAAAGGTGTGAATTCATTGCACTGCAGTGTATGGCCATAACAGCAGCAGAATCTCGATCATCAACACATTATCACTAGGATCAGATATGCGAAAGCTCACCATCAAAAATGTTAGAAAAAAGAGGACTCCCTCTTGGAATTAGAGATGCTCCTCTCTTCAGTTCATGCATCAGACTCTACAAGACTCTCCGAATCGCCGCATTAAGCAGATATCCGCTGAAGCACCCTCCGGCAGCGGATCCTTGACACCATATTCAGGAGACTCCTGGTGTTTCGTGTTCTGCTTCTACGGAGCTAATCTTCCAATTCATTACTTTACTCTTGCTCGAAGTATCTACGTGCTCGATTATAATTTATCCTGCTTGACAACCCAGTTTACTAAGGAGAATTACTCGTCACATTGAAAGAGAGTCCAACACGGGACTGAGAGATCGGACTCTGGTACCGAGGCCTGCATACGAGTGATCACCACTGAACTCTCAGAATCTAAGGCAGTGCAGCGGTCGCAGCTTGATCATGATCACACATCTAGAGTTATACTGGTGTTGCACCCCCTCTCCTGATAAACTCGAAGGAGCACTGATTCAGCACGAGAAAAAAATTAAAAACTCAGAAAAAATCAGAATATCCAAAGCAACGATTGGCACTAGCACTGCAACCGGAACATCATCATCACTGATCCGATTCAGTTGAGGGCACTCCGATCGCTGCGTCGACTGAATTTTCTGCCTTCATAAGACCACCCCAACGTACTACATGGAGTATCAAACCGAATGCTAGCGATATGCGAAGTAATAACATATCGAATAAGTTCCACAATACAACTCGATTCCTTCCGGGCTGGAAATATTGATCAGACACAAAACTCGACAACGAAAAACCAGTAACGCAGAGATAATAGCACTTGGGGGTCGTAGCTTGAACATGGTGGAGAGGTGTCATGCAGCACTGTTCGATTCCGGAGATTACTAATAGTACACGCCAGCACGTAGGCCGGCATGAAGCATGGGCGGAATATGGGCGACATGGGGAGAGTGCAATGCCATCTCAAGCCGCGGGGAAGACGCCATCCTCCAGTATAATTGTGTATCTGGCTCGACCAAATTATTTTTCGACACGACAACAGAGCCCTGGGCCCATGTCCAAGTGGAGACTTGGCGCCACCACCGACATCTCAGTTCCACTGCCAGGACATGAACCCAATAATACGGTACGGCAACAAACAAATCACTGCTCGTGTGACGGCCAGCAAATGGTTTAAATTTTTGATGGTGCTGGCCATACTACCCAGAATGTAGAGCAGGAACGGTGGATGGTTTAGGGATATGTCGATAAACTCTTCGTTCACTGATTTTCAACGCGAAGACAAATTTCGACGGTCCTGCAGGTTTTCACAGTTCAAATCTCGAAGTATCATCAGACTCGATGAAGAGATGCCAAACACAGCTCAGGAATCAACAGAAGAATGACTCCCACCTACAAAACCCGGAGTAAATTCAAAGCTGTCTCCTACCTAACTAAAAATAGTGTAAACATCGTGATCTAATGTTTTGATTTCCAAGGAAAATATCTTAGAAAAAAGCTGGACATAAAAGGTTACACATCAGAATTGATGCACACCTTGCAACAAAATTAGAACAGCTTTAGGAGATAAATGCACCGTCGTTTAGGCCAAGATACCGCTGTCAGGTTGCAAAGCCACGCAGACCGCGACCTTGGGCACCGAAGGAAACTGACGATGGAAGGTCAACTTCGAGGGAGCTCAGTGACGAGGCAAAGAGGGGGTCTCGGGCGAGCAAACAGGTGGCGATCACAATGCCGCAACCATGAATAATCCAGATAAAAATACACACCAGAATATTGCAGTGGCGT
The DNA here is from genome assembly GCA_036785485.1 of Physcomitrellopsis africana. Classification (NCBI taxonomy): domain Eukaryota; kingdom Viridiplantae; phylum Streptophyta; class Bryopsida; order Funariales; family Funariaceae; genus Physcomitrellopsis; species Physcomitrellopsis africana. The sequence goes on along the minus strand of JAWRVF010000422.1, from coordinate 232,669 downwards.
TACCAACGTCGTCAGGCTTGGACCATGCATAATCGGGAGCGACCGATTTGGAGCGGTTCGGCAGCGACGTTTCGCAACCGCGGCCCCAGCCGCATATGCAGCAACCAATACGACGCACCAACCGGATTCTTAGATTTCGGACCCCACGTGAACCCCACGTGAACCCCACGTGAACCCCACGTGAAGAGCGCGACAAAATACCATATTCTTCGACTCGCACCCTGCAGTGCAGCGAGGGCGAGTCTCGGGTGCCTGTGAGGTCCGGGAAGGTGGTAGTGAGGACGCGGCGGCGATGGGCGACAGTTCCATGCAACCAGGCTGGGAGCAGCAGTGAGTCCGTCAGTCACTGTGGCATGGAGAGTTCCCTCCCTCCTCCCTCCTCCTCCCTGCCTTGTCTACCTTGTCTTGCCTTCTTCTGCTTCTCATGTGGATCCATCGCCTCGCATGACACCAATGCTGCACCATCGGAGGAGGCCCCTGCTTTGCCCTCCGTTGCCCTTCGTTGGTGGCACTTCTTCGTGGTCCCTCTCATCCCATCTATCGCCTGCATAGCTGATCCCATGGCTGCATTCAAAGTGGTGTGAGAAGAGGAGTGTGGCCTTGACCACACTGATTTAAACACATCTGTTACAGTTTTACAGCATGTTTTTAATTTTCTCAAAAAGGGTGTTTCATAGATAGATAAATGTATGGATGGTTGTTTGGCAACTATTGAGATTGCATTGATGTCCACCATCACTACCAAGTGTTTGCTAAAAACTTGGATATGTTGTTGTGTTGTAACATAGCTATTGGGTAAAAGAGAAAAGAAAGATTATATTATAGAAGAGTTTATTTAAAAATATAGCAGAAAATTATTTTAGAAAATATAGGTAAAAAATAGGGAGGTAGTAAAAAAATTAATGTTAATGTTGCTTTTTATTAAAAAAAAGACTTCTATTTACTTTGTAAGACCATAAACAAGACAAAATTGAGTAGATTAGCAAAAATAATATTATAGATATTTTTAGGTGAAAGTAAAGAGCAGCTTTTATCAAAAATTACCTTAAAAAACCTTGAATCAATACTAAGAGAAGACTAGTTGTGATCCAAGATCAAAACCAAACTCCAAGGCACAAAATTGCACACCTACAATAAATATGGGGATTCTTTGTTTGATTGGAGAATAGGGTTGGGAGGCAAATTTGGTAGGATTTTTTTGAGAGTTGGTTTTGAGGGTTTTGAGTTTGTAATGACTTTGCAAGAGCTATACAAAATTGGGTTTCTATTTAAAAGACTTAAGTATTTGAAAAATAAAGTAGGTTCATATTTTGGAAAACTTTGTGAATTTTGGAGTAGATCTAAAGGCAAAAACTTATAGGTTTGTGAATATAATTATATTAGATAAATATTATAAATTTGATCTTAATTATATGGTTTGTTCAAAGGTTATTAGAATTCAAGTGGATTAGGATCTTAGAAATTGGATTTTGAAGATTAATAAGGATTTTTGTGATTTTGATAAATTTTTTAGTTAGATTAAAATGGATTTTTTTGAGCTAATATTTGACTTAGTTTTGAATATTTTATAAATTTTTTTAGAGCAAGTAAATGATGAAAAAAGAAGCTATTGATGTTAGAAGATTGATATCAAGGTTGGAAAAAAAGAACAACCGACACCAAAGCAGATTAGGAGTTATTTTTTTCAATTTACAAATTTAATTTTTTTCAAATTTTGTATGCTTGCTGTCAACTAATAGATTGAAAATTATAAAAAAATTGAATTAAGATCAAAAATTAATATAATAATTATCAAGGTTTTAAATCTACTATAGGATTTGATTAAGATTGATTAAGACTTAATTAGAATTTGATTGAAATTTGATTAGGATTTATTTAAGATATCTTTAAGATTTCATTAAGATTTCATTAAGATTTGTTAGGATTTTATTGAGATTTAATTAGGATTGATTAAGATTTAATTAAGATTTGATTAAAATTCAATTAAGATTTATTTAAGATTTATGTAGAATTGATTAGGATTTGAATAGGACTTTTTTAAGATATTTTTATTATTACTTTATAATTTCTTTAGAATTGGTTAGGATTTCTTTAGAATTTATTTTAGTTGGTTAAAATATCTTTAGGATTTAATTAGGATTATTACAAATTAATTAAGATTTATTTGGAATTAATTATAATATGATAAGATATATTTAGGATTTTTCTAAGGTTGATAGAGTGTACTTAGGATAATTAGAAGCTTACTTAAGTTGTTTAAGATTGTCAAAAAGATGTTTTTAAACAAATTATGCATTGTTTTGGATTATAAATCCAACTTCAAGATAAGATCAAATCCTTCCACAACCAAGCGCCTTATGCATTTTTAGGCTGATTTTTATATAACACAATAATATCCATAAGTAAGTTGGTATATGAAATTCCAACAAGATTACATGGATTAGTCATGGTGCATCTAAGATTGTATAGGTAGCTTTATTAATTGAGGCAATGGTAAGCAATCCAATTTTTTTTTCAATATTATGCCATATAGGTTTAAAGACTAATTTTTACACTCTCTATATTATGCCTCTTTTAATCTTTGATGCCACTCTTACATTCATTTAATAATAGATTTTTTTACATCTTCTCTTGCCATTGATGTCTATATTTTCTAATTAATCTTTTGATAACCTTATGTTCCATCAAAGCTTTGAATCAAAACAACTACCTATAATAAACCTTTGATTCAAAACAACTATATGATATGATCAAATTTGTACAATATGTTATTACAACAATTAGATAAATAAATTTATTTAATAAGATTAATAAATCTATAAAAATATAATTAAATATAAATTATTATAATTAATTTATCATTAATATTTTTATGATAATACTAATAATGATATAAAAGAATTAATAAATTAAATCAGTTAATATAATACTTTAATAATTTCTTGTAATTAATAAACACATATTATATAATATAAAAAAGTGAGATGTATAAATCTTAAATATGCAACAACTTATTAACTACTTCTATAATCACTAATTATTATAATATAACTTAAATAACAATCTAATTAACTTAATATTATTATTTAAATTAATTCATAATTGTGCATATTGCAATCAATCATACCTTTATATTATATAGCTTTAGGTGGTACATTGTACCTCTTCAAATAAAGATAAATTCAAGTTGTAACTTTGAATTAATTTATTCAATACATAATATATTTTTTGAACCTTCTTACTTTTATATGGTATCAAAGCAATTTTATATTACAAGTGACAAAATTCTTAGAGGATCATTTTTCTATGAATAGATTCATTTTATTAACACCAAAAGCCATTGTCTTTCCACTTAGAATCATGGAAAAAGTTGACCCCATTATCATATTATATATTGTCTTTTTTAAAAATGCACTAGGCACCTAGTTGTAAAAGATGAAGTTGTGGTTTACAAATATGCAAGAAACTTTAATAGGTTTCATCCATATAAGAAGAATATAATTTTAATTTTAATTCAAAAGTGCTTAAAGCCAATACAAAGTGCTCAAAAATATTCTTCTTAATAACCTCAACTATACACAAACTCCAATTGCCTTATTACTTTCACAATTAGGCAATTTTAATTTTTCTTTACAAGCTCTAACTCTAATCAATAAGCTTCAGTAAGGTGAAACTCTTAATTTGACTGTCAACTTCATATAAAATTTAGCATACACTAATCATCACAAGTCTTCTACATATTCAAAAAAATTTAGCCTAATACAATATACAAACTATGAAAAAATATTCAAAATCCGCATTGATGTCACTTGACTGCCAACTTGAAAGTTGATGCAAATGCTCTAATAGCAATTTTTCCTTCTCCAATTGTTAACTTTAGTTCAAAATTGATATATAGCTTGATCTCCAAGTTTTCTAACAATATGTTAAATTTCTTCTTGTTTTTATTTATAGATCTATAGATATTGCAAAAATTCTAAACAATCTTAAACTACGAATTTCTAATACCTCCTCTCACTAAAGATTGAATATCTTCCAATTACACTATTAGATTATTATAAAATTTTATATATTATTAGCACATTTAATTATATACATATTGCTAAACTTTCAACTATAGATGTTATATCAATTGCACAAACTAGCCAAGAGTGTTAGCCCTAATTTTATTGCATAAAATCCAAATCACCAATTTAAATCTTAATTTTTGACAACAATTGCAAAGTCTTCTCAAATCTTATGAAAACAAGTCTTATATTTTTGAAATGAACCTAAAGTTAGCTCTCAAATCCTAATTATCAATCTTCAAATGATTTAATATTTTATCCTTAGTGGCTATTTTTGTGGCTAGAGGTCTGATTTCAATCCTATTCCATAAATGGTCAACCTCAGGTATCAATCTAACCTATTCTAAGGGTTTTTAAGCTTTATCCTACCTTCAATTTAATTCTAATATCAACTATAGTAATTATTTGCTTTTTTTGTTCTATTTTTATTAATTTATGGCTTTTTAAAAGTAATAAAAGAATTTCTACAATCTAGAAATTAAAGTTAATAATTAACTTTTTTCTATTAGTTATTAAGAAAAAAAAAAAAAAAAAAAAAAAAAAAAAATCTAAGAAGCTTTCATAAAACCTTTTTTTAAATATCTTGAGTTCCTATTGAACCAAGATAATTGAATATTAAGTAAAAAATCATTCTTCTTTATATATTTCACTACACAAATATATTACAATACAACATCCACCTGACATATATGTCATAATTGATATCACACCATTTCTTCATTTTTTGCATCAAGTTCTTTATCATTATATTCACCATCTATTTCAATACAATTATATTCTTCAGAATCATTAATATCTTCAACATCATCTTCCACATTGATTTTTTCATCTCTTAATTTAAAAATCTTTACTTGTTTCTTAGTAATAGGTATTTTCAACCTTGTACTATCCAACTCTTTTAATGAAGATGTAATATTGCCATCGACTATTACTACTACATATGGTCGAAACCAACATTTTTAAAATTTTTGAAAAGTACTATGCTAGTTATCCAAACTACTATCATAAATAAGTACCTAATTATCTTCTTCAATTGCTCTAGACCTCAAAAAATGTTATTTATCAAACCAACCCTTATTCCTTAGCCTTGCTTTTTATAATCTTTTTAATATTAACTCTATATCTTCTGATCTTTATTCAAGTTGCCAAATTCTAATAGCCAATAAGTCTTTTCTTGTTAAGCCATCTTTCTAAGGTAGCATATTCTAAATTGGCACATGTTCCTTAATTTATATAATAGATTTTTGACATGTCTTGAGTTCCACCAATATATATCTTGTCACTAAATTATGTATTGTTTGATCAACCTATAATGTATAAGGTAGAAGTAAAGATCATTCTTTTACTCTTCCATTTTAAGGTTTAATCAAAGCTTTTATAATTAATAGATGTCCACATTCACTCTTTGTATTTCCTTTTGAATTATAAGCAATAGCTAGTGATAATTTAATAACACATTTCTTAAAAAATTTATGAACTTCATGCGTATCTAATTTTCCATAATTTGCAATGATCTTTCCTACACATCCCTAGCGACAAATAACATCTTCAAGCAAAAACCTGTAAATTCTCTTTATAGACTTTGTCTTTAATGCCCTGCCTTCCACTTAGTTTGATAAATCTTCATAAGCCAAAATTAAATATCTCATTTACTATAGTCCAATTGACATAATAATCAAATCTACAATCCATTTAAAATGAATTGCTAAAGAATATGTTAGATGTAGACCATCTCAATATTGTATATTTGAATACATTTGACAAGTTTCACAAGATTCTACAAATAAAGCTACATCTCAATACGTTGTCGGAGTAGAGAGAATTTGCCTTAAGAAAGCACTGGGCTTCTAGCTGTCACTAATTTCTCAATCAAGCTTCAAAAATGAGGAAAACTCAAAGTTTATATATATATATTTTTCCTTTTTGAGAAATTACATCAAATACATAAGCCTCAAGTAACTAACAACATCCAAAGTATGATAAAATCCTCTAAAACCTTATATATCTTTATGTGGAAATTTTTCCAAACTTCAACATCTCATATCTCCTGATCCGACTGTCCAAACATGATAAAATTTTACATGAAGTACTGATGAATTCTTATCAACCTCTACAACAATTTTCAACTGCAAATTCATTGCGGATCTTGAGATATCTTGAAAACCCTAACAGTCGCTTCAAACCCTTGTCTTTGTACACCCGCATACAAATTTCTTCATATCTCACAAACTATAAGCTCAAATTCCATGAAATTTGTATGTATAGCTTCTTAACACAAAATGTCACATTTTCCAAGAAGTTTGAGCCAAAATTTCGTCTGAAACTCAAGTTATGGCTCAAAGCATAACTATTAACAACACGGTGTGCTTACTGCCTTGGAATTGGATGCGCTGTCTTCAACTCTTCATATCTCCTTTTTTTAAACTCAAAACTTAAGAATTCCTTCGTAATAGACGTAGATCTTGAAATCACCTTTTCAACCGCACCGTCCGATCTCTAAAAGCCTTCGTACAACTCCGAAAAATTCCAAAAGAGTGACAGTATGTATGAAATCCACTCTTTAACTTTGAACAAGTATAACTTCTTCACCCTAACTCCAAATCGCCTAAAATTTCCTCTCAAACTATACCCAAAACCCTAAACTTTACAACCCTACCTCTGAAATTGCAAATCCCTCCTTTGAAGTCGCCAAAAACCCCCTGTTAAGGTCGCGGGCAGCCTCCTCAAAGCCCATTGGGCATGGTATTCGACCAATAGGGATGAAGTTCCCTATTCCTTGCCTTCATCCGACCATGGCTTGATTTCATCCCTCCCAATTAGCCTCTTACTAGCTTAAATTTTCATCCTTAAGTCCCCACCTTCTCTCAAGGCTTCATACTAAATATTTAGATCTTATAATTTTTAAATACCATAATTAAAATAAGTAAAATAAAATAAAATAAAGTTTCTTCTATCAACCATTTTTAATTTAACTTACTAATCATTCTAACACATATCTAGATTCATAAACATATAATATATTTTAACTAATTTTTACATATTGTAAATAATTACAATACGACAACGTATTCTTCTACCAATACTATTCTTTTCATTTAACAAAAGTAGTCCAAATTCCTCTATGTTCTACCTATAGACTATTAAAAACTCGTTAAGTAATTTTTATTGATCTTCCTTGATACCTACTACTCATGGCATTCTAATGTTTGATTTTGGCATCTTCTATAGAAATCTTCTTTGTAATATGAACTTGTATGCCTTTTTTTTTAAATTTTTTAAATTTTTTAATTGACCAATAAGCATGCTTGGCTAATATGCTCAAATAATGTCTAATATCCAATAACTCTTTTTCATAATTTTCTTCATAAAATGACTTATCTTCCTTGTTTAATTATAAAATTGAATAAAATTTTGTATCCACATCATCAATACCCTCAATCATCTCATTATTTCCATCATATTTTGCTCAAGATAATATATTTCCAACCAAATTGTCTTTTTCCGCAACATGCCTAAACTTTAGATTTAATGACTTGATATAAGCAATCCATCTTAGCATTGTAATATCCAATATTGTATAATTAATAATCATTCCAAGTAAAGACAAATAATTTGTATCAATCACCACTATTGCTCCAATTCAATAATTTTTTTTAACTTTTTTAATTAAAACAATTTTCCATAATTTTTTTTTTCACCTATGAATATGCATGCTAGCAAATACTTAAAACCTTAGCTCCAAATCAAATTGCAAATCTATGTCCATTTGAATCATTTTGATCTATAATCCATTTAATGGCAATTGAACTAGTATTTACTATAAGAATCGCTAGTCTATTGCATTTATAATGAATTTTTCTCAATACTAGAGGTGATGACAATAAATCTTTTAATCTTTGCATTGCTTTGATATGATTTTTTTCCAATTTAAATTGATAATCTTTACGTAATAATTCATACAATGGACTTGTTATGTAAGTATAGTGAAGAATCTAAATATGGTGGAATACATATGCATCCAAAAACCTTTGTACCTTTGTTAAAAAATTGCAATCCTTTTTTATTCTTCCAATTGTATCAATCTTAGTTGGATCTGGATTCCTTCTATAAAATTCACATAAATATTTAACAATTACAACTTCTCATACTCCGAATGTAGATTTTGCATCTAATAATATAAGATGAATTTCTTTAACTCAAGTCAATATCTTTTTACAATCTTATATATATGATTAATAACATATTTGTGACATCTTGTCTTATTTAAAGTTTTATCTTTGTCTTCTTTCTTACACCCTTTTATAGAAACATCATCTAAAAAAGACATAGTCTTTTCAAGAATAAAATCCTTCAACATCTTGTTCATTCCGTTCATCATATGTATAACTGAATTAGTAGCACCTTGAAGCTGAGTACACGTTTTAATTAGCCCAAGTGGTGTTCTCATTGTTGTCATGTCTCTATTCTCTTTTTCAAGTTGAAATTGGTGATAGCTTGAATAAAAATCAATTATTGAATAGATTGCTCTTTCTGCAAATACTTCAACAAATTCATCCACTATTGGTCTAATTCCTATATTCTATATAGTCACTACATTTACTAGCTACATATCTTAAATAAATTATAATGATTCATTTTTCTTAGGTATTGTAAACCATTGACTAGAATATGATACAAAAGAAAGCTTCAAAATCTTCATCTTCATCTTTTCTTTTAATAATTCCACCAAACTTGGCAAATATGCCATTGGTATTAGAATTGGCCTCAAATTTCAAGAAACATGTGATATAGTAAAAATAACCATTGGGGTTACAACATTTAGATCCACAAACCCAATTTCATGAGATTCAAAGATAAATGATTTATCTTGATTTGTTAATATTTCTTTGAAGTACAAAAAAATTTCTAGTAACAAAGAACCATCAAAATCAATCTTCAATTCTTCAAAAGTCTCTTTAATGAGCTTGTATCTAATATTCCTTGGATCCCTTAAGCTCTTTTTTTTTTTATTTTTTTTCCATCTGTTCTTTAAAATCTTTTAGCAAAGAATAAGATGTTGCATCTTGAACAAAAAAAATTTATTCTATTACAACGTTACTAATTCAAATTTTCACATTTGGACAAGCACTATATAATTCATCTTGTGTATTATTAGCTGTTTGTATTATCCATCTATGCTATATATCAATTGGCCACTTTTGCTTCATGTAAAGATTCTTGGACATAAGATTTATTTCCAAATTGTGATCAATCAAAACAACAGCTGGCTCATCTATATCTCCAATTTTTATTAATGCCTCTGTAATTGCTCTAGCCCAATATTTTCAAGTATGATGACTTGAAATCTCTTTTTTCTTATCACTTTGATCATCAAAATGTACTTCTTTAGATACTATATTTATAGATATATTTTTATAGATTTATTTTTATAGATATTTTTGAAATATCTAAAGATTTATTCTTTATACTTCTTCACTCACTTATTGATTGTTTGCAACAATTACCAAATTCATCTTCTTCATCTTTACATACATATACATTAATAGCATGATTTAATTGAACTTCATCTATTATTTGCCTTTTCTACTTAATATTGTCAATAATAACATCATGAAATTCTTTCTTTACAATTCTCAAAATCTTTGTCAATATAAACTCAACTTTAGCATTAAGCATATGCTTCTCAAGTACCTCTTTTGAATTTGTTGTTGCTTCAATATTAGAGAGCAATTTGTAAGTTGTTGACTTATTTTTCTCTCCTATATCTTTTGAATTTTTTTTAATGCTATCAAAGCATCTTTCATCGGTAATTCTTGTAAAACCATCTTATGAGCCTTATGTCCTTAAATCTGCCTCTTAGAAGAATTTTCTTCTCTTGTGTCATCAAGATCCCGTCTTCACTTTCTTTCTATCAAAGCTTTATATTGGCTCTTAGCAATATAGACATGCATTGACAAAGCTTCTACAAGATCCTCCCAACTTGTAGTTCTACAAATTATTGCAATAATCCTCAATAAAGCTTCATGTGGCATCTTTTTTTATATACATTGTAGAAATGGTAGAAGACCAAAATCTACTTCATTCAATATTTCCAAAAAAATCTTGTTTGCTACCATCATCCATCCTAGTACTATAACTTACAACTTCTATAGTTGTAATTCTATTTATTTCCAAATAATTTTTAATCGGTGCTTTCATACCTCCTTTATCAAAGTTAATTTAGAAAAAATCACTAGTATTTTTTAATGCCACTTTTTCATCTTTTCAAAAAATAATGCCTTATTGAATTATTTCATTGAATTCACTGCAATCTTTTTGAGAACAAAAATCATCATTGTACCAAATACATCTTTGTACATATCTTTAGTTAAAAGTAGCCTTTAAACTTATTGTAGAAATCTTCTCCTGAAGCCTTGCAAGTTTGATTTGAAGGTAGCACATCCCATATATAATTTCTTCAATTTCCACATCTTTTTTTTTGGTATAACCATTGAAAGTTGGATAATAGGTATTTTTGATCGTGAAGTAGGCGCTTGAATTTTGGATACTTGCACAACTCTTTGAATATCAATCCTATCCTTTCTCTTTTCTATTTTTACAAGCAATCCTACTGTATCTTCAATTTCTTTCTATCTTATTGTCAATCCTTCATCCTCTTCTTTATCCTTAAGAAGAATTTTTAACTCCTCTTGCAATTCTCCATCAAATGCTTGAAGAAACAATTCAACCTTATTTGGTCCCAATGTTATCTTTTTTACTTTTGATAATCAAGAATATTGCCTCTAAAACTCCCTTAACAACTCGATAGCGTATAATTTCTTATTAAGATGTTCAATCCATTCTAAAAATGACTTCCTAGTGATCCTATCAGAGTCTTCCAAAAAATACTTATCTTTCACTGTGTGAAAGAATGTTTCCTAAAAACTTCCAAATTGTTTTATAATCAATTTCACATGTTCTCTTTTTTGTGGCATTGTGGCAAGCTAAAATAATAGAATCATCTCCTTTTCAGAAACACAATTCAATTCCATTTCTTACACATAACATCTCAAATATTTAAAAATATCCCTTCTATCAATTTAATCAATTTTATTAACCACTGCTTATAATGCTTTGATTATCAAAGTGTTGTTGTACTATAATTATTTATAGTATGTAAAAATTAACTAAAATATATAATATGTTCATAGGTTCTAATATATGTTAGAATGGTTAGAAAAGTAAATTAAAGAGAGTTGATATAAAAACCTTATTATAGATTTTTATTTAGTTTAATTATGGCGTTTAAATTATATAGGATCTAAATATTTAGTATAAAGCCTTGAGATGCAATTAGGGTCCAAAGAAGAAGAATTAAACTACTAAGAGGCCTATTTGGAAGGATGAAGATAAAATGAGGATGAATGAAGATAAAGGGTGAAGTTCTTCATTTCTATTGGTCAATGGTCATGCCCAATAGGCTTTAAAGAGGCTGCCTACAAGGAGAACAAGGGTTTCGATGACTTTAGACAGGGCATTTGAAAATCAAAGATAAGGATTAGAAATCTTATTTTTTTTAACTCTAATTTTGGTATAAGAATTGAGAGATTTGGAGTTTTTATGAAGGAGGAGTAGGAGCTTGAAATTAAGATGTACAAATTATATCTATTGTCACTCTTTTGAGGATTGAAGGAGTTGTACAAGAGCTTTTGAAGATTGGGAGGTGCGGCTAGAGAGGTGATTTCAAGCTCTACACTTGCTATGGAAGAATTATTACATTTGGAGTTTTGAAGAAAGACATATTGGGAGTCAAACACAGCAGATCAAATTCCAAGGCAGTAAGTAGGCCGTTTTGTTGATAGTGATGGGGTTTGCCATATCTTAAGTTTCCAGACGAATTTTTATCTAAAACTTTTTAAAAAGGTGTATTATTATACTAAAAAGCTATACATCATAGTTTTATAATATTTATACTTTTAGATTGTAAGATATGAAGAATTTAGTACACAGATGTTTGTAAACAAAGGGTTTGAAGCTACTGCTAGGATTTTAGAGATATCTAAAGATTGATAAAGAATCAATAGTTGAAATTTGTGGTGGTAGTTGTAAAGACTACATCAATACTTCATATAAATTTTGAGTAGATTTGAATAGTTAGACTAAAAGTTATGAATTATTGAAAATTGGAAAAAATTCCCTCTCTATGGGGGAATGAGGGTTTTAGAATATTTCTTATATTTTGAATGGTTTGATGAAATAAGACTTATGTATTAGATATAATAGTCTTATGAAGAAATCTTTTATATAAATTTGGAGGATTTAATATACTTAGATCTTAGTTGAGTAATTAGTGGCAGTTAGAAGCCCAACACTTTTTTGAGGCAAATTCTCTCTACCACAATAGTATCCTTGCAATTATTGCCCTTTTATTCTTACATAAATAATATAAATGCTTAAAACATATTTGCAATGTTTAGATCTAAGTACATACCTTTTCCACCAATAGAAAATCCACTTGAAGCTCTACTTAAAGATCCACTCAAAGCACCATCCAAAGCTTCATCAAAAACTTCAAATTCAATCTTCTTGCCTTCTTGTGAAATCAATTCCAAATAACCACAAATAAAATCCAACAACTTTTATCCCAAATGTTTACGTTGTCGTATGACGTGGCCTTCTATCTGGAAATACACTAGGTACCTAGCTATGGAGGGTTTATTTGAAATTTGATGGCAAAATCCAACAGGTCGTTTGTCCTCAATAAAAAGGACAAATAATTCAAAAATCTCACAAAAGAGAAGTTATATATGTAAACCCTCTTCTATTCAAGTAAGTTTGTACAAAAAGGGTTAAAATTTCCACAAAAACCCTTCAAAGCTTTATTCACCCGCAAGGACCTATTTCTTGCTGAACTTTAGAGTCCAATAACTCTTGATCCAACCGTTTTGTTTCTATAAAATTTAGTTTAAAGTCTAGATAATTCTCTTAAGTTTTATTACAAGAAAGAATCAACCGCAAATTCGTTTCTGATCGTCTGATATCTCAAAATCCCTAGCAAGTGCTTAAAACCCTAGCTCAGAGACACCCGAGCACTATTTTCCTTATATCTCACAAACCCAAAATCCTAATGCCACAAAATTTTTGTACATAGTCTTGTGACATAAGCATATATATTCTTGAAAATTTTGAGCCAAAAACCTATCAAATTTCATTAGATATAGCTCAAAATGTAACCACTATGTAATCGGGTCACTTATTGCCTCTAAGGTTGTAAGCACTGACTTCAACTCCCAATATCTCCTTTATTCTAGCTTGGATTTTATCAAGCTGTACATGAAAAGTGTAGCCGTAAAAGTGCTCTCTCCAATACCAGTCGCCGATCTGCAATTTCTCTGTGTATGCGCGAGTTATACACAAAAGAGTGACAATAGGTCTAAAATCAACACCTTAACTTTGGGCGCCTATAACTTGTTCATAAAAAGTGCAAATTACACAAAATTTGCCCCTAAACCAGATCCAAAAACCTAAACCTTATGATCCTAGCCTCTGATGTTCGACTCCTCTCAAAAACCAAACCCTAACCCCTAATAAATCCTCAGGCAGCCTCCTTGAAGCCCATTGGGCATGATTTTTGGCCAATTAGAATAGAGATTTTTATCATCTACCTCTATTCATCCACATGGATGGCCAAACTACCCTTTTTACACTAAAAACCCTTTTCTAACCTTTCTTCTTATAAGATTTACATACTTGGTGCTTTAAGCACCAAATAAAAGAAGTAAACTAAGATCCTAAGGATCACTAATGTCTAACAAAGGTGACTTAAGATATATACAAGTTACTATCAATATAAAATTAACTTCAAAAGTCACTACTAAAAAGAAAATAAGGTTGTATAAACTTTAATAATGATCCTTTTAATAGATCCTTTCTAAACTAGCAACCTAATTACATCCTATAACCAATAAAATCCACTGATATGACTTTCATTTAGCTAAGTAGTAAATTCTACATTAAATATACATGTACAATTTTTTTCACATAGTAGCCGAACCACAACACGACAACGGTCACCAGATGCGCAGCTCTTTCAAGGAAATGACGCCACTCTTGGAAAGAATCCACTATAGCAAGGAGTTCTTTATTATGAATCTCGTAGTTGATCTCAGCCGCAGAAAACTTTCGTAATTAGAATGCAACCGGATGAAGCTTATAATCCATGCCCATCTGTGAAAGTATGACTTCTAAAGCAAAATCCGAAGCATCGATTTCCAAATAGAAAGCCTTTGCAAAGTTTGGATGTACCAAGATTGGAACCGTAGTAAATGCCGTTTTAAGATTTTGAAATGCTTTTTCCGCTGGAGGTCCCTATTCCAGCTTATTCTTACACGTTAATTGGATGAGTGGAGCAGCAACTTGAGAATAATTCTTGATGAAGATTCGAGAGAAGTTAGCAAAGCCGAGAAAATATTGTACGTCTCTAACCGTCTTTGGAACTTCCCAAGACACAATTGCTTCTACCTTCTTGGAATCCATCTTCAAGCCTTCCGTAGTCACAACAAATCCTAAAAATTCCATCTCAATTTGGTGAAATAAGTACTATTCCAATTTGGCGTAGAATCCTCGCTCGCATACTTTTTCGAGTATCAAACGAACGTGCTTCTTATGCTTTTTTTCATTCTTAGAAAATATCAAGATATCATCCAGATAAATGACAACAAAATCGTCTAGATATTCTCGAAAAATATCGTTCATCATGTGTTGAAAAACCACCGGAGCATTGGTAAGACCAAATGGCATGACATTATATTCAAAATGACCATACCTTGTATAAAAAGCTGGCTTCCATTCGTCTCCTTCTTTGATTAGCACAAGGTTGTAAGTTCCTCTTAGATCAATCTTTGTAAAGATCTTTGCACGTCCAAGTTGTTCCAGAAGACTAGAGATCAAAGATAATGGATAGCGATTCTTCTTTGTCACCTTGTTGAGACCTCGATAGTCCATATACATCCATAGTGAGCCATCTTTCTTCTTCACAAATAAGATTGGTGTCCCAGTTGGCGATTTTGAATGACAAATGAAATTCTTGGCTAGGTTCTCGTCAATATATTTCCGCAACTCAGCCAACTCTATCTGCAATAGGTTGTAGATTGGGCCAAAAGGCGGTTGTGCTCCTTCTTGCAATTCTATGGCACAATCATATTGTCGATGATCTGGTAGCATGTCAGCATTCTTCTTTTGGAACACGTCTTGAAAATCCTTGTATTGTTCCGATATTCTTGCTGTTGAAATCTGCTCTCCACTAGTTGGAGCCGCATAAATGACCAATGGTGTACCTTCCTTGCACGATCTTACAAACATTCTTGCTCCAATGAACAAAGATTTTTTGATTTGGGATCTTCTTCCAGGCTTGTCCTCAGGTTGTTCTATGGGAAATGTTATCCTCCGCAACCTCTAATCTATGGATGGATTATATTTTTTCAACCAAGAAAGACCAAGAATAATAGGATTTGACGGGGTGCTAATAATGTTGAAAATAATATAACTACTGTGGTCTCTAAACATCACTTCTATAGGTTCTAATTCATGGATGACACTACCAAATAATACAGGTCGTCCGTCTATTACTTCTACGTGAACAGATTTGAATTTTTGTACCAGGAGAATTTTGTGACGCTTAGCAAATTCTTGGTCTAAGAAACAAGCAGATGCTCTTGAATCTAATAAGGCTAAGGTTTTTAGTTTTTGAGGACCAAAAGATAAAAGAATTATAAAACAACGGGCAGGTTGAGTAGAAAGAGAGGAACCTTGTTTTTATTTGTCCAACCTCACAATTCCTATTGTGGCTGGGCATCCTCATTTTCTTGAACAAACCCACCTCTATTCTTGATGCTGCATCCATTTTGCTTCTTTTGACAGTTTCCAGCTCTATGCCTTTTGTACCGCAATAAAAGCACGAACCTTTCTCTATACGCTACTTCTTTTCTTTTGCAGTAAGGGATTTGACACGTACCGCATCAATCTGCATGTCTTTTGTCTCCGCTTGTGAATTTAGGCTACTTGCTGATATAATTGCACCGTGATGACTTGTATATTGTCTGGAGCGTTGGTCTTGGCGACATTGAAATAGGCAGTTATCACACTTTACAGCTTGGCTAATGGCTTTGTTGAGCGTTCGTGGATCAGGAAGAGATAATAACAAATCCTTCACGTCGTCCCTTAGACCCCAATAGAATTGACTCATCAATGCTTCTTCATCCCAGTTGATGTCACATGCCAATTGTCTGAAATCTGATGCAAAGACTGATGCAGAGCGAGTCCCTTGTCGTAGTGATCGAATTTTTGTTGTAACCATCGAGCCTTATCAGGCTCGCCAAATGCTTTTGCAAATGCCTCCAAAAAAGTTTCAAAGTTGTTCAAAATCAATGATCCTTTTTCAAATAGAGGAGCAAATCACGATAAAGCTTGTCCCGTAAGCAAAGTTCCAACCAATCCAACGTGTGATTCCTCCGTTGGACAACGTTCGGGTTGTAGAGATGTTATTAACTTGATTTGATTGATGAAACCTCGAAACTTGGAGCGTGTGCCATCAAACTTGTCTAGAAGGCTAATTCAAGGTTCCTTTCATTGTGGAAGTAATGATTCTCTTTGAACCACAGGTAAAACTACTTCTTCTAGTGCAGAAGCTCGAGGCTGATGAAGCCCAGATTGTGCTATTCCGGATGCTCCATCAGTATGAAGTCTTGCAAAGACTACTTCCATCACAGTAGTTCTCTATGATAATGTAGCAAGAGCATTCACAATGGCATCCATCTTGGACTCCAAACTTTCACTCATATTAATGTCTTGGCCTCCAACTATTCTAAGAGAAAGGAAGTAATTGTTTGTACAAGGAGGAAATATTGGTTTAGAAGAGGGTACTCCGCAACCTCTAAAACGCCTTAAGACCTTCAAAAAGAGGGATAATCCACTCTCTCCAAGAAGAATAAGATTCCAATATTATGACAAAAAAAAGATTTCAGTTTAGAAGAGGATAATCCCCAACCTCTAAAATACTAGTGTATCTTCAAGAAGAGGAATAATTCACACTCTAACAAGAACGAACTAGCTCTGATATCCAAGCTGAGAGCAATCTCGACAAACTGTCATGGACACAAAATATAGACTTGAAGTCTAAACAAGAAGTTTAAGAAGAACTGGCATGAACTAGATTAATCAGATGAGTACAAAAGAATACTAAAGAGGTGAGCTAGAGTTCCAAGAGATGTGTTGTCGAGATTGAAGAACTCTTCAGCCTCGACTCCAATATATATTCCTACCTAGGAAGCTTCTCAAGTAACTTCCACCAACTAGGGAGCTTCTCAAGCAACTTCCACCAATTAGGGAGCTTCTCAAGCAGCTTCCACCAATTAGGGAGCTTCTCAAGTAACTTCTACTAATTAAGAAGCTTCTTAAGCAACTTCTACCAACTAGGAAGATATTAGAAGGCTTTGAAAGATTCTAGAGAGTTCTTGAAAACTTTAAGAATATTCTAGAAGGTTCTAACAAGTATGTCCTTGACAGTATGTACATTCTTATCAATCTATCAAAGATACAAACTAAAAGAAGATGTATAAATTAATAAAATTTATGTCAAAAAAAATAATAAAATAAAATAAAAAATTATATATATATATATATATATATATATATATATATATATATATATATATAAAAATTAAAATGGCTATTATCAAAGATTAGAAAATATAAAGATTCTTAAATTAGATTAGAAGAAAAAAAAATATAGACAAGAATAAAGAAGGCTTCACTCTTGTCTCTATATATACTATCTATCTAAGAACTATATAGCAGTGTTCTATAGGACCTCCAACAGATGTCTAATTTATAAGACACGGGTCAAACTTGTAAAATAAATTTTTTATATGTATACCACATACTTAGCTTGTTCTATAAGCTATCAATATGTGTATCATGTAGCTAACTTATTAGCCAAGTTGCTAATCTATCAATCACCTACAGATATAAATAAAGATGAAATTACATCTATGAAGCTTTTAAAAAGCTTTTCTATAAGATATTATAATATATAGATTCATTAGTAGACTGTATTCTTAACTTTTTACATATATAAAAAGACTTTCAAAGATATAAGCTCTTTTTAGAACTTGTTGCTAAAAAAAAAAGTGATGTTAAAAACATATACTTTGGAAGTTCATAAAACCTTCTAAAAAAATTTTAAAAAATTTTATTTAGTATAAGTCACTTAAAAAGCTTTTTAATTAGTGAAATTAGCTCAAAAAGCTTTATAGTTAGTAGAAGGAGCTTAAAAAGATTCCAAGTTGATAGAAAGAGCGCGTGAAGCTTCCAAATTGATAGAAGTTGCTCGAAACGCTTCCAAGTTGGTAGTAGTTGCTTAAGAAGCTTCTTAATTTGATGAAAGTCACTCAAAAAGCTTCTTAGATAAGGATATATATTAGAGTTGAGATTGAAGAATTCTTTAGTTTCAAGAATATATCTCTTAGAATTTTAGTTCATCTTTTTTAATACTATTTGTATACTTATTTAGATAATTCAAGTCCTTATCAATTTCTTCTTGAAACTTCTTTTTAGATCAAGTTTGTTGTGTTATATTTTTATGTCCTTCATAGAAACTCTTCAAGGAATTTTTTTGTGCCTAATATATATAAGAATCAAAGTTGAGAAGATCCGCAATCTTGACAATACAATCTTTGAGGCTCAACTTGGGCCTTCTAGTCTTATTCTTATGCCTTTTCATAGCTCCTTATTTGTGATATAAAGTAAATTTCTTATATTTCAATTCTTTGAATTTTTAGAGTCTTGCTCTACTTAAGTGGTATATTTGTAATACAATCAAATAAATAATATGCAAATATTCATACTTCAAATAATACTTTATATTTATTTTTTATAATATTCAACTCGTTTTTTATTATTAAATCTTAATATTTGGATTCTTGTACTACATAGCACATGTCCTCTCTTTATAATTTATTTTAAAAATATAAATCACTTTTTATACCAAAAAATATTTTATTAGATCTATTTTATTATAATTTTATATTAAAAAATCCTTATTAATTCCTAATATACTTTATGTCTTTGCAATTACAAAGAATCTCTTATCAATTACTCAAATTATTGATATTATGAGTATCATATTTATTTTTAAGCAAAATACTCATATAATCATATTAAGATCTTTCTATAATCATCAAAAGATGATCCTTTATATTTTAAATAAAAACCATTTTTTTTCTTTTGACATAAAAATTAATCCATCTATTGAAAGCAACTTTGTCATAATTCTTTTAAAAAGTGATTTAGATACTTTAAAATGATAGTGTTGTTTAAACCATTTTAATATCCATATTTAGAGCACCTTACAAAACTTTGAGCTGGTAATTGGCATACCTCTATTAAAATCTTCACTTCTATTTTGTATAAATTATATACTTGTGTCAAAGACATGAATTAGAAAGAGATGCATAATCTAATGGAAATTGTATCAAAGTAAAAGTCACAAAATGGAATTAAGAAAATATGTATATTCAAAGAAAACTAGAATGGCTATTGCCAAAAACTAGAAACATGAAGACTCTTGAAACTAGACTAGAACCAGGAAAGGAGTTGACAAGAGCAAAGAGGGCTTCACTCTTGCCTCTATAAATACTATCTAACTAAGAGCTACATGGCGGTATTCTATAAGACCTCATATACATGTCTAATTTGCAAGACACGTGTCAAACTTGCGCAACAAGTTTCCCACATGTGCGCCACGTACTTGGCTTGTTTCGCAAGCTACCAACATGTGTGACACATGGCTAGCTTGTTCTAATAGCTACCAATATGTGCGCCATGTGGCTACCTTGTTGACCAAGTTTCTAACCTATCAATCACCTATAGACATTTATAAAGGTGATTTCGCATCTATGAAGATTTTAGGAAGCTTTCCTATCAGATATTATCAATCAACTTATTTAACCTACTTCTATTGGTCTATTATTGCTTAGATAATTTATTAGAGTAAATCTTATGTCCGTGACATTATTCCCCCTTCTAGAGACGAGTTCCACGAGGAGCGGTGATTACATGTTGAGAAAGTCCAAAATACGTTGTCGTGGCAAAAGTTTGCTTCAGGTAGACGCAAGGTCTTTCTTTACAATCAAGTTGGATCCAATATGCACAAACTTTCTTAAATTTTTCTTTTATAGTCACAAAACCATGCGTAAAATAAATCAACAAACTAGAAGCTTGAAAATTAATAAATCAAAATCCAGCCGTTTATATAAGTTCAAATTTTGGAAGCATAGAGTTCACTTCTTTAGTCATCTTCACAAAAATTCTCAACGGTGAATTCATTACCGATCACTAGATATCATCAAAATATTAGCAAGTAATTATATAAATAAAAACCAAACCAAAAACTTGAAAATTCATAATTTAAGATCCAACCGTTCAAATAAAATCAAAATTTGGTAAAACATATCTCATACCTTTGATCTTTGTTACATAAAATTTGAGCCATGAATTCGTTGCTGATCATAAGATATCACCAAATCCTTGGCAGATACTTTCAGCAGTCAAATCTCAACCAGAAACTTGAAAATTCATAATTGAAGATCCAACCATTCAAATAAGCTCAGAATATAATTAAATATATCTCATATTTTTGACTATTGTCACATAATTTTTGAGCCGTGAAATCATTGCTGATTGTTAGATAACATCAAATCCTTGGGAGATACTTTTGAAAGTCAAATCTCAATCTGAAACTTGAAAATTCATAATTTAAGATCCAGCAGTTCAAATAAGCTCAAAATTTAAGAAAACGTAACTCATACCTTTGATCCTCATTACATAAATTTTGAGCTATGAACTAATTGCTCATCGTTAGATATCACCAAATCCTTGGCAGGTACTTTTAAAAGTCAAAACCCTAGACACCTGAGAAAAAATTTGCCATTACTCCCTAATCAAAGTCTCAATTGCTATGAGATTTTAGACATAGACTCTTTATAGTATAAGTAATATGTACATAAAAAATGAGCTTCAAATTCTTCTTGAAACTCAAGTTCTAGCTTAAAGCAAATCCTTCTATTTATCTAACTTCTTCAAAACCCTAGTTTAATTTGCTGGGTTTAACTAGCCATAACTCACTCAATTTGGACTCATTTTTATCAATCCTTGGACGTAAAATATGTAGCTTGAAGTCTAGTTTTTAATTCAACTTTTTGATTTCTTGCTAGTATCTTAAAACTTCAAATATACCCTAAAAAGTGATAGTAGGTGTCATATTAATAGTCTAAGTTCAAACAAGCATATCTCTCTCATCTAAGCTCCGAATCATATATTTCTACCATCTAAACTCATGCCAAGAAGAAGCTCTCTCTGAATACTCTCCTAGATTTGCCAAAAAACTCCGTCTTCTTCTCCTCCAAGCTCGTCAAAGAAGTCGAAGCCAAGGTCTTCAAAGTCCAAGTCAACAATTAATAGTTTAAAGTTATAAAAATCCCAAATCTAATTCTCCAAGTCAGCACTATTAATGGCAGCCTACTATTGACATCCAAATCTCTATTTATCTTTGGTAAAATTCTAAATTCAACTTCAAAGTCAAAACTCCTTATATCTACAAATATAATCTTGAATCTACTAAAATCTAAGATTGGAAAAAAGATAAAAGAAATAAAAGAAGCTTTCAAGGCTAAATCAAAGTTAAAGTTAAGATTAAAGATAAAGTAAAATTTTAACCAAAGAAAAAGAAAGAAAATGAGAAATTTTTTCTAAACTATATAAAAACTTAGATTAATAAGAAGAAAGAAAGAACTTAAAAAAATTTTGAAGAAAAGATAATTAAGTTAGGTTTCTATATATGGATATATTTACTTCACGAAAACGTCGAATTGTGCTTGCCACATACTCTGATCTTTGTTCCCTTCGAAGGTAGTTGATAGGTCCTTTCAGCCATCGATAATGTCCCATACCAAGGCCAGAGGACCACCTTGTTATTTGATCATTGTTGAGGCCTTCATAACTTCCTTCAAAGAAAACATTAGGAACACTATTAGGAGTAGTTCCTACCTCTAAAAGTCTCACCAAACATTGGGAGTCTCTTCCAAGGTTGTGATATCAAACACGTTGTCGTGGTAGAGAGAATCTGCCTAAAGAAAGCATTGGGCTTCTGGCTACAACTAAATACTCAATCAAGGTCCATAATAATAAAACCCTTAAAATTTTATAAAAGTTTTTCTATAGGGCTATTACACCCAATACATAAGTCTTATTTCACAAAAACACTCAACCATATCAAAATACTCTAAACCCTCATTCACCCAAAAGAGGGGAATTTTTCCTGAACTTCATTTACCTATAACTCTTAATCTAAGCATTCAAATCTACTAAAATTTCATATGAAGTACTGATGTGCTTTTAACAACTAGCACAACAAATTTCAACTGTTGATTTTTTATCAATCTTTAGATATCGTAAAAACCCTAACAGTAGCTTTAAACCCTTATTTACAAACACCCGTGTATTAAATTCTTCATATCTCACAAACCCAATGTCCAAATGCTATAAAACTTTGATGCATAGCTTTTTAGCATAAAATTTCATCTTCTTAGAAATGTTTAGACAAGAATTCGTCTAGAAACTCAAGATATGGCAAAACCCATCACTATGAATAAAATGGCCTACTTACTGCCTTGGAATTTGATCTGCTATCTTTGACTCCTAATATCTCCTTCTTCAAAACTCCTATTATAAACATTCTTCTACATCAGGTGTAGAACTTGAAATCACCTCTCTAGCCACACCTCCCGATCTCCAAAAGCTCTCATACAACTCCTCCGATCTTCAAAAGAGTGACAGTAGGTACAAATTGCACACCTTAACTTCAAGCGCCTACTTCTCCCTCATAAAAACTCCAAATCTCTCAATTTTTACACCAAAATTGTAGTCCAAAAAACAAGCTTTCTAACCCTAGTCTCTGATTTTCAAATGCTTTCCTTGAAGTTGCCGAAACCCTTCTTCTTGCTGCGGGCAGCCTCCTCAAAGCCCATTGGGCATGGTATTCAACCAATAGGAATGAATAACTTCACCCCTTGTCTTCATTCATCCTCACTTTGTCTTCATCCTTCCAAATAGGCCTCTTAGTAGTTTAATTCTTCTTCTTTGGACCCCAATTGCCTCTCAAGGCTTTATACTAAATATTTAGGCTCTATATAATTTAAAAGCCATAACCAAACTAAGTACAATCTAAAATAAAGTTTCTTACACCAACCCCTTTTAATTTACTTTACAAATCATTCTAATACATATTTAAACCTATAAACATATTATATATTTTGAGTAGATTTTACATATTGTAAGCAATTACAATACGACAACGTTGTATTTCGCCATCAATCCAAGGAAAGACATGTCGTTCTTGAGGGTCTTCATCTCTATTTTGTCGTCTTGAAGGTTGTGATAGTCGTAATGCCTCGTCCGGTAAATCAGCAAATGATGGCTCTTGAGCTGAATTCGCTAGTTGTTGATCCTCCATCTCTTTAGCACAAACAAAATCTAAAGACAAACAATGATACAAGGTAAGATGAAACCTCTATAGAACCTGCCTTGCTTTATAGCAAAGATTTTCTTGAGTATTTATCTTGATTTTGATGGATGTTGTCGATGAAATGCATTAACTTTTATTGATGCATTTGTTAGATTCTTTGATGGCTCCCATGTGCGTTCACTAATATCGTATCTGCACCAATGCACAAGATATTTCAATCGATTTCGGCGCCGCCTTGAATCTAAAATCTCTTCAACCTCGAATTCTTCATTATTGTCCACTTCTACAAGAGGCGGTGGTATTTGTCTTCTTTCTTGTATGTCCACTATCTTGTATGGCTCAAGTAGTAACACGTGGAATACAGGATGGATCTTTATGGACTCCGGTAGGTATAATCGATATGCAACTGGATTGATTTGTTCAAAAATAGGAAAAGGTCCAAGCCTACGATAGTCCAACTTATCACAAGGACGAGTAGTCTTGATATTGCGACGAAGTAACCATACCTTGTCCCCCACATTGAATTGTGGTTGTTCCTTGCAATATGCATCTACATTTGATTTTTGTCGTTCTTCAACTTCTTTTAATTGCACCTTCATTATTGCATGTAGCTTTGACAAACGATTTGCCAAATCTTCTGCTGCTGGATTATCAACTTTTGAAAAGTCAAAAGCATCAAGTCGTGGGTGATAACCATAATTGGCAAAGAAAGATGTTTGCTGCGTAGAAGAATGTATCGTATTATTATAAGTAAATTCTGCCAATGGCAGAAGAGCTATCCAATCATCTTATTGATAGTTGATGGTACACCTTAAATATTGCTCCAAGACTTGGTTCACGCGCTCTGTTTGTCCATCAGTTTGAGGATGAAAAGTTGAAGATAACTTTATGTCCACTTTTAAGATCTTGAAAAGGGTTCTCCAAAATCTTGACACAAATTGACTTCCCCTATCTGATATAATATCCTTAGATAATCCGTAATAGCGATAGATATTATCAATGAAAAGCTTAGTTGTTTCTTCACGTGTGATAAATTTTGTGCATGGCACAAAATATGCCATCTTGGTGAATCGATCTACTATCACAAATATAGAGTCATAAGATCTTGAGCTTGGAAGATCTGTGATTAAATCCATAGAAACAAAAGACCATGGTTGTTTTGGAATAGGTAATGGCTGAAGAAGCTTAAAAGGTTGATGACGAGGAGTCTTTGATCTTGAGCAGATATCACATGATTGTACAAAGTCTTTGACTGCCTTCCACATTTGAGGCCACCAAAAATCTCTTGATATAAGTTCCAAAGTCTTGTTGTATCCAAAATATCCTGCCGCTGGAAAATCATGACATACTTGAAGAACACGTAAACATGTTTCTCCTTCTAGAACATATAGACGTCCTTCGAAATATAATAGATTGTTCTTGAACTTGAATTTAGAAGAATCATGAGACTTTGAAAAATTATTCTTGATATCATGAACAAGAGGGTTTGAGGACACACTTGACTGAATTTGCTTGAGAAAAGTTGAATCAACAGTCAATGTTGATTTTATTGCTCAAAGATAAAACTGCTCTAGTTTCAAGAGAATCGTTCTTTGTTGCTCAAAAGCTGCATCTCCTTCTTTTGGTACAAAATAAGAACGTCTAGAAAGGGCATCGGACAAACCTTGTTGATTTCCTGGCCGATAAGTGATAATGAATTCAAATCTTGACAAAGACATACTCCAATGAGCTTGATGACGATTCAACACGCATATCAACATGAAATACTCGAGGTTCTTGTGAACCGTATACGGTGACTGCACTCAAAGCACCTTCTAGATAATGACGCCATTCTTGAAAAGAATCCACGATTGCAAGAAGTTCTTTGTCGTAGATCTCATAATTGATCTCGACTACTGAGAATTTTCTTGAATGAAAAGCTACTGGATGAAGTTTGTCATCTGTTCCCATTTCTGACAAAATTGCACCCAAGGCAAAGTCTGATACATCTGTTTCCATAAAAAATGCCTTGGAAAAATCTACACGATACAAGATTGGTGCAGAAATAAACAATATCTTCAAAGCTTCAAATGTTGCTTCCGCTTCTTGATTGTATTGGAGTTTGTCTTTACAAGTCAATCGTGTAAGTGGAATTGCAATACGAGAGAAGCCTTTGATGAAGATCCGATAATAATTGGCAAATCCCAAAAAGCATTGGACATCTCTTACCATCTTTGGAATCTTCCAATTCATGATTGTTTGGACTTTCTTAGGATCCATCATGAGACCATCATTTGAAATGATGTATTCTAAGAAATCAACTTAAGTAGTATGAAATACATACTTTTCCATCTTGGCGTACAATCTCGCATCTCTAAGTTTTTGTAATACTTGACCAATATGTATTTCATGTTCTCCTACGTTCTTAGAATAGATCAAAATATCATCTAGGTAGCAAACGACAAAATTATCTAAGAACTCATCAAAAACATCATTCATGAGATGTTAAAAAGCAGCTAATGCATTTGTAAGTCCAAAAGGCATGACATTATAATCAAAATGTCTGTACCTGATTCGAAATGTAATTTTCCATTCATCTCCTTCTTTCATGCGTACTAGATTGTATGCTCCTCTTAGATCTATTTTTGTATAGATCCTAACTTGATTCAATTGGTCAAAGAGTCTTGATATTAGAGGTAATGGATATCTGTTCTTGATTGTGATCTTGTTGAGTCCTCAATAGTCAATACACATCCGCAATGATCCATCTTTTTTCTTCACAAATAGAATTGGAGCTCCTGTTGGAGATTTAGAATGGCGTATGAAATTCTTGGCCAAATTCTCATCAATATACGCCTTGAATTCAGCCAATTCATCTTGTGATAAACTGTAGTTTGGTCCAAATAGTGGCTAAGTTCTTTCTTTAAGGTCGATTGAACAATCATATGGACAATGCTCCGGAAGAATATCTGCATTTCTTTTCTCAAAAACGTCTTGATAATCTTGATACTGACTCGGAATGCTACTTGAAGTCTTTCCATCGTTGGAAATAGGTGTAGCATAAATGACAAAAGGTGATCCTTCTTCTGCAATGTGCAAGAAAGCTCTTGTAGCTACAAACGCAGGTTTAATTCTACTAGACTTATGATTTCTTACTTGATTAACTATATTGTTAGCTATACTTTTAAAAAAGTTTAGAGTACGAGAAATCTAATCTATTCGAGGATTGTGTTTTTTTAACCATGATAGACCTAAAATAACTAAAATAGAGGAAGATCTAATTATGTTAAAAATTACGCAACTATTATAGCCATTTACTATTACATCTAGACGAAGTATTTTATGAGTAACATCTTCAAAAGATAAAAGATGACCATTTATGACTTCTACATGTACGGATTTAGATTTTTATATTATCTATATTCTATGGCTTTTAGCAAATTCTTCATCTAAAAAACAAGCTGAGGCTCCCGAATCTATTAAAGCACAGGCTTTGTAATTATTAGGTCCTAAATACACATCTATTATAAAACAAAGAGATGGTTGTGAGGAGAAGATAAGACCTTCATTAGAAATTGTATAAGATCCCAGCCGCACGGTCCTTATTATGGTTGGACAAACTCGTTTTCCGACATATTGTCTTCTTTGACAGTTGTACTCCTCATCTTGTAGTTGCGTCGTTTCTTTGGATAATTTTGAGCAGTGTGTTTAAGTTCTCCTTAATACAAGCATAATCCTTTTTGATGACATCGAGTCTTTTCTTGTTCAGTAAGCGGCTTGAAACGTATAGCATCAATTTGCATGTCCTCGACTTCTGAAGGTACATATTGAGGAGTCATTGGTGCTGCCATTGAATTATAATGTCGTTGAGGTTCTCTTGTACGACTTTCAGATCTAAATTTGAAAAGTCGATTATCACACTTCACCGCAAAGTCTATTGCTTGATTCAATCTTTGAGTATCGGATAAGCTCAACATCAATTTCTTCACTTCATATTGTAATCCATAGAGAAACTGATTGATGAGTGCAGCATCGTCCTACTTGATATCGATTGCTAGTTGTCAAAATTGTAAAGCATATAATGTCACTAATTGATTGCCTTGTCGTAGGATACAAAGCTTGTTGGTTGCAATACGAGTTGCATCGTGTTCTCCATACATAGATAAAAATTCTGCTAAAAAAGCTTCTAAATTATCCAATATTGGATCACGTTGTCGGGTAGAGAGAATTCGCCTTGGGAAAACGCCGGGTTCCTAGCTGCTACTAGAACTAGCAGGGAACATGAGAGGAAGCCGTGCAAGTATGTTCTATACTTGCACAATATTTCTTCAAGCTTTCAAGTTATACTTGTATTATACTTGTACAAGTCTTGTACAAATATAAAGTATAAATACTTGAATAATACTTATACAAATACTTGTATAAACACTTGTATAAATCCTTGGTATAATACTTGTATAAATACTTGTACAAATATTATGTATAATACTTATAGAATACTTATAGAATACTTGTAGAATACTTATAGAATACTTGTATAAATACAAGTATATATACTTGTATAAAAAGTATAAGCAAAGTATGTATGTATTCAAGTATACCTCAAAATACAACCGCATATGAGGAATACAAGTTATACAACAAGCTGAAACTAAATAAATCACTAAAAATTCATCCAAAGGTCGAATCAAGCGTGCTTATAGCCTATGGAAAGCCAATAATCTATTGTAAAACATATCAAAATTTCACAAATAGATGACTTACCATTTAAAAGTTATGGCTAAAAGAAGTAGGCGCTAAAATTTCCAAGCAAATGCAAAGGCAGCAAAGCTCCTCTTCACTTCAGCCTTTGTTGTGATCACTTCCCTTCTCCAAATTGGACATGCAATAGCTTTTTAGAAAGCTCACTCCATCATCTAGCTTGCCCTAAAATTTTGCATGCATGCCTCTCAAACTCCAGATTTTGTAGCTAGTCGATTCTACTCTTCAAACCCTAGCAACAATTTTCCCTCTTTGACACTTCACGGCTCATAAAACTTTCATCAAAGCTCCAAATGTATTGATTTTTGTTTTTGTAGAAAGCTTACACAAGAAACTATAAGCACCTAGAATATCAAAAAGATTGAAGAGACTGTCCGACTTGGGTGGTTGAAAAAAGTCTCTGCCCCTCTTCGTCAGGTGGCAACAAACCCTTTCCCACTCTCAAGCTTACAACTTTTGCTCTCCAACTCCAAATGCTACAAGAGATGTCTTGATAGAAAGCTAGCACAATTTTCCACACTCTCTATAAATTTCACTAAGAAAGAATTGAAATCAAACTTGCAGTGGTAGCTCGAAGTTTTTGCCCCTCTTCGTCGGGTGGCAGCAAACCTCACTCTACTAAAACAAGCATAACCTTTTGTTCACAATTCCAATACAAGCAAGTGAGTAGGGTCTAGAATTCTCACAACTTGAAGAACACACCCACCAATTTTCACTACAAACACTTCTATCTCCTCGGAGCTATCTTTCTCCAAAGTTTACCACTCAAAAACTGCCTCCCCTCTCGGTCTAGCAAGAGGAGTATATCTCCCTTTCTTTCCATATTAGACTATGAGATGTCCACATGGGCAGCTAAATCCTATTGGATGGGCCTTATTCACCCCATGCTCTTCTTTCTTATCCCTCACAAGGTCCAATCTATTTCAAAAGTCAACAAGAAAGGTAAAACAACCTTTACTTTTCTTCTAATTACAAAAGAATCTATTCTAGGATATAAATAAGGTAGGAACAAAACAAATAGCCATCTTAATTCACTAGCTAAGTGGCTATAATAAATCCTCTCCTTATAATATCTTCTAAAATAATCTCTAGCACTCACACATATATTAACAATAGAAACAAGATTTTTAATATTTTTATACACTGCACGTAAATGCAGTATGACAACGTCGTTCCAGAAAAGATGAAAATCAAGATAAGGCAGAACTTGAAAGTAGTGTACCAATAAATTTGACTTGTAATCCTGGAATTGGAAAACTTTGCGGTTGCAATTCAATCACCAGTTGGACTTGGTTGATGAATCCTCGAAACTTAGATCTTGTGCCATCAAACTTCTCAGGTAGACCGATTCTTGATTCTTTGATGCTTGGACAATATTCCAATGTAGGAGGAATTACATGGCTTGGTGTAGATGTTGAAGCAGCTCAAACCATATCTATATCTTCATTATTTGGTAACCTTGTTGTTCCTTGTGGAGGTACATTGAGTTGATGCATTGCAAGCATCAATTCCCCCATTTGCTCTTGCATTTGTGCCATTGCACTCTTCATTTCGGCAAGCTCGGCCATGATAACACTTCAAAAAATATATAACACTACTCAAGATAAATAACAGGGAGAACAAAGAAAATACTAAGAATAATATCAATTTAGAAGAGGGTAATCCGCAACTTCTAAAATGCTTGTGTCTTATCAAGAGAAAGGGCTAATCCACTCTTAAATCAAGACAAGACAAAGCTATGATATTATAAGTGTACTCTTGTCAATCTATCAAGGACATGAACTAGAAAGAGATGCATAATCTAATCAAAATTGTATCAAAGTAAAAGTCACAAAATGGAATTAAGAAAGTATGTATATTCAAAGAAAACTAGAATGGCTATTACCAAAGACTAGAAACATGAAGATTCTTGAAACTAGACTAGAACCAGGAAAAGAGTTGACAAGAGTAACGAGGGCTTCACTCTTGCCTCTATAAATATTATCTAACTAAGAGCTACGTGGCAGTATTCTATAGGACCTTATACACCTGTCTAATTTGCAAGACACGTGTCAAACTTGCACAACAAGTTTCTGACATGTGCGCCACGTACTTGGCTTGTTTTGTAAGCTACTAACATGTGTGACACATGGCTAGCTTGTTCTACAAGCTACCAACATGTGCGCCATGTGACTACCTTGTTGACCAAGTTTCTAACCTATCAATCACCCATAGACATGCATAAAGGTGATTTCGTATCTATGAAGCTTCTAGGAAGCTTTTCTATCATATATTATCAATCAACTTATTTTATCTACTTCTATTGGTCTATTATTACTTAAATAATTTATTGGAGTAAATCTTATATCTGTGACAACTTGACATACAACATATAACCATTGTTTCAATTGAACTTAGCACTTATACCATCAAACTCTTAATATTGATACACTTAGACCTTCATAGTCCTATACAAACACCATCTTTTAGAAGTGTATTCTATTTTTTAATATTCATTGATAATTAAGATGTATACATATATATTTTCTTGCTAAAAAATCAAAAACATCCTTGTGCTTCTTAGAATATAAGAAGCTTGTAGAAAATCACACCAGCAAGAAAGTTTTTATATTAAGATTTGACAATGGTAACAAATTAATTTCTTATACATTTATCAAATCTTGTCATGACAATCGCATCCAACATTACTCTATCACTCCATACAATCCCTTCCAAAATGGGATATACAAGAAGAAAAATCAAATTTTTATTGAAATTTTTTAGAATATGCTACAAATAACAAATATATCAAATTTTTATTGGACTGAAGTTGTTAACATAACTTATTATTTCTAAAACTGCTACTATATCTCAATCTTATCTGCATCTATATACAATGAACTTTGGATAGGCTTAAAATTAGATCTTAGTTATCTATAAATTTTTGGCTCTCATGATTATTTTTATCTTTTTACTAAGAAGTAAATAAAACTAGATTTATAATCTATACCATGTATTTTTATAATATATTATAAAACTTATTACATTAATAATTATTGCCTCTATGATTCAATAACTTATATGTTATTAATTAATTGTAATATTATTTTTTCATAAGATAGTCTTTTGATATAGAAATTTATCTTTGATATTATTTTAGATATTCTAGACTGAAATCTTCTTGAATTTTATAAGACAATTGTTACTTTTTCTACTACTTCATTCAATATTCTAATTATAGCTTCCAATTATATTTCACATCATATATTTTTAAGATATTTGCGCTACTATGCAAGTTCTTTTGATTCAAGTTGTTTCTATTGTCCAAATTCTACTAACTCAAATTTTTTCTATTGTCTAAATCTTATTGATTCAGGTTTATTTTTAAATTAACTAAGTTGATTAACAATTATTCTAATATCCTCTCATCTGCTATAAAGGTGATATTACTTTATGATTTATTAGCCTTAGTTACAATCTATGACTTCCATATATACCACATATATATATATATCATGATAATCTTCTTTAATGGTGTCTTTTTTTTAAAAAAATATATCTCATAATAAAAAGATTTAATACTACCAAATTATAAATCTAAAATTTGCAACATGAATAAATCCTTATATGGCCTCAAACAAGCCTCACATATCTTGTATAAGTTATTTAATATTTACTACTTAAGCCATGGTTTCTTCAAATGTATTTTCAACACTAATGTCTAAGTTAAACAATTAGAGTCTTAATCTATCTTTCTTTGTCTCTATATTAACATCCTAATTCTCATATTTAAAGAAATTACATACTTATTAATTCATAAAATTTTATTTTCACAACGTATTTTTTTAACTAACAAGAATGATATTGAATATATTCTTGAAATTTAAATAAGCCAAGATTGATCAATTTAAATTTTTTTCTTATTCCAAATTTTATATATTAATGATATCTTTAAAAAATATAATTACTACATCCTTAGAAGTTATTGTTTAATACTCCAAGTTCTAAAACAATAATCTTTCATCAATTGAAGTTTAACTCATAGCTATTGTATTCACACATAGTAAATTGGCTCTAATACTTAGCCACATATATATATTCTAACCTTGCCTTTCCAATGAATCATTTGGCTCAATTCATAGTCCAATTTGGCTCTATGCTTTGGACTTTTGTGTTATTTAAAAAAAATATCCAACATTAGATTCATATACTCAAGTTCTTTGTCTTTTCTACTCATTTACCAATTAGAAGGTTGAAGCAATTTAGATTGGATAGGAGATCTTAGCACTAGAAGATCTATATTTGATTATATTTTTAAATCTAATAGCAATTTGTTATCTTAATCTAAGAAAAAGTAATCCATTGTAATATTATCTTTAATTGAAACCAATTTTATTATTGTTGCTAAGGCAATAAAAAAAAATTACCATAGATATGGATATTATTATTTGAAATTGATTATATTATTCAAGAGCCTTGTATTTAATATACTAACAATCAATCATATATTGTACTTTCTAAAAATCCTTATTTTCATAACAAATCTAAATAAATCAAAGTAAAGTATTATTTTTTATGTAAAAAAATAGACATTAAAATCTTTCATTTAGAATATACTTTGATTTTCAACATGTGGACAAATATTCTTACTAAAAGTCTGCCTGAGCTAAAGCATTACGCTTTTGTTGCTGTACATGGTCTCATTTAATTTACTTTGCCTTCAAATATTTAATGCAAAGAGACAATTCATGACTTTCTTCAATTCTTTTTGATATTAATACTTGATGCAACTCAAGGGCAGGTAATACAACATAACTTAAATAATAGTCTTTTTAGCTTAACATTGTTATTTAAATTAACTCATAAATGTGCTTGTTGCAATCAGTCAGACCTCTATGTTATACAATTCTAGATGTTTTAATATACTTCTTTAAATGAGGATAAATTCAAACTATAACTTTGAATACATAATGTATTTTTTATAACCTTCTTATTTTCATATTAACTGCCATACTTCTAATCCAATACATTTTATTCAAATTCATGCATATTAAATAAGCATCAATTTGCCTTCTAATTAATGTTAATATTAATCAAACTTAAATGTCAAAAGATAGAAGTCCAAGATGACATTTAAAAATCAATTTGAATTTATTACATTGTTATACGATATCTTATACTAATCTTATTTTAAAATTATATAGATCTATGATTTTGAACTTAAAAAGAATATTGATATAATAAATATCTATATCACTTATGTGAAGAAAATAAATAATAAAAATAGGTAGATAGAAATAAGTAAGAATAGATAAAAATATATTAGATATATAATTATTTTTATCAAAAAATATTTAAAAATATTTTCTAAATATAAATTATATTTATATATTCTTATAAATATACCACGTATCTATAGAAACTTCTAGTAGGCATTTATTTACTATTAAGAGGTTGCAATAGAAGCAACTTATAACTTGCATATTTGGCCTACAAGCCCTATGGTCCTAAAAAAAACTTCAATATAGTCTTTCTCTTATCTATTATATGTAAAAATAAGACTAAGACCATCTTTAGACTTACCAATATTTTTCTTGAATTCTAATTCTGATACAAGATTTTATAATTTTTTTTTGAATTCATAAATTATAATTATGATATTTTTCTATGTCTATAATCATTTATTATTTAGTTATCATATATCATACAAAGACTTATAAAGTCTCTAAATTTAATATAATATTTTTTAAGCACAAGATATTTTTTAGTATCTAAGTATATTATAAAAGAGCTTAAATTTTTATATAATGTATTATTAGGTCATTAAATTATAAACAATCACCTTTATATTTATAATCAATAAAGTTATATTTTAATCAATATATTGATTTATAAATTATAAACAATCACCTTTATATCTTTAAAATATAATTTTATTTATATTTAATCAAATTAAATGTGGAAAGAAGTAAAAATTATAATTAAATCATAAGGTATAGTTTCATAAATGAATCTTAAATATATGTGTATAAAAATAACTCTACACTATCAAATGATGTGGGTGTAAACATAAAGATATATTTACACATGTATTTATTTATAATCTTTGGATTGTGAAAGTTAAATTTTGATACAAAAATTATAAATTTTAAGAAGATAATTTCCTAGTTATTTATAATTTAATGTATTTTTTATACAAATATTAATTCTTTTACTTTATAAATCTTAACTTATTTCATTATTCTAAAATTATAAATCATAAAAATCTTACTTAATGCTTATAATTTGAATTCTAAAATTTTATTCATAAGGATTCTAAGTTTTAATAAATTCATTATGAATACTTATAAAAAAACTATATAAAAATATATATATATATAAAAATACTTATAAAAAAACTAGATATATATATATATATATATATATATATATATATTAAGTTTTAAATTTTATTAATATTTATATTATTCAAATTAACTAATATATATAATTAGTAAATTTTATAAAATTTATTATATAAAATATTAAATAACTATTTTTATTTTAAAATTACTATTATATAAATCTTTTATATATGATTATATTTATATATTGTGAAATAAAAAATATTTTAATTAAAATTATATATAATAAATAAATTATATTCTCTTTTATTCTTATATATTTTTAATATATATATACATACATATGTTATATTCACATAATTCAAAATAATATTAAATATTAATACTTTAGTAAATTATTGTGTATTATTCTAAAATCTTATATTTATTTATTTAAAAAAAAATTAAAAAAAACTTTTTATATATAATAAAATTAAAGTTTTTCTCTTAGATTTCTTATTTTGATAAAAGAATATTTCAATGTGCATAAGTATAATACATGAATATATTTTATATAAATATGATAGATTTTGTAAAATTTTAATAATATAAATTTTATGATATTAAAATATATATGCATATATGTATATGTATATACATATACAAATTTTTTTTCTTTTTTTTTTTAATACACATATTAGTTAAAAATTAAATATTCTTTGTATATATTTATATTTTCATGTATCATTTATAGTAAAAAATATATTTAGTTTAACACTTTATATTTTAAAAATACATGTTATCTAATTCTTGAAATATAATTTTTTATATTTTACACATTAATATTTATATCTGTATATAGTTATTTAATTAATAATATGTCAAATAAATTATTACATATAATATCCTTTATAAGATGCAAATAGCATCACAAATCTATGTTTTTAAAAAGTAAAATATTAAAAGAAATTATTAATATATTATAAAATATAATTCAAATTTGAATCATAATAAATATTGTAATGAAAATTTATGCAAGCATATTATATTAGTACCACACACAAATTATATTAAAAGGAGTATTTGTACATACATGCAAAAGAGTAATATTTAATTCTATATATATATATATATATATATATATAATGAAAATTCATGAATTTTACAGGTTTCGGGTGGAGTATTTCAAAAATTGTTAAAAATAAACTGTAAAATTTTATAAATTTATAGCATGTATGTGTTTATACAACCACAATTATTCTGAGGTTTTGTAATAGGACAAGTTATTTTTTGGATTTGTTGAATGCAATAAGTGTATGTGTATTTGTATGTATATATATATATATATATATATATATATTACCTCATCATGCTATTAGGTTGTTGACAATTATTTTCTGAATATAAGACTCATGAACACAGTATATATCTTAATTTTTAAACAATCGTTAGCCAAAGTATTTTTGGTGATTTTTATTCGAAAATGGATATATTAAACTGATACATTCTAATTTATTTTATCTGAAATAATTTTATTAGTACTTTGAAGTAAAAGACCTCAAATTTTAATTTACTTCATATCAATACAAATTTATTTACAATTTATGTACAACGGTTGGTACTTAGACAAGTTTTCCCTTTTGTTCCAATGATATTCAATATTTTTTTAATTTTCAACATTTTATTCAATCAGAAGACAATGAGGGCAAATCACAATTAGAACAAAACAAGGCAACAAAAACATTTCAATCACCCAACATTTTAATCATCTAATGTTTTGTTCAGTTAGCACAAAAGGCAGCAGCAGCAACAACAACAACAACATTTTATTTTCTAACACTTTGATTGATTTACCACTAGCTTGATGGGACAAATACTTTGGATGATAGTTTTGGATGATAGTTTTGGATGAGAACTCATGCTGGATGAGAGAAGATCATGTTCTTTAGGGAATTGAGAAAGTGTTACCACAATTTTTGCATCTCATCAATAAAACCATTGAATGGCGTGATAGGCTGTTTCTTTTTTTCTTATTTTTATTCTTTTTCATCCAGATATTCTATGAGGCTTGTTACATTTATTACTTTATATGGTGGAAGTAATTAGGTCTTCTTTTTTATCTTTAATCTTTTTTCAAAAATATAAATTCAAGATGTAATGAATACATTCAATGAATTACCTTTTGGACAAGCTGTTTTTGGTTGTGTTGTGTGACTTTCATTTTTTATGTTCTTGTGAAAAATAAAGATCTACTGTTCTTCATGACTTTTTTATTTCTTTTATTTTTTAAAATAAATATATGAGTACTATGATACAACTTTTTATTCATTAAAATATTTACAATAATACATTTTAAAAAGTCTTTATCACTACAAAATACATATATTGGAAGCCATTATAAGACAATTACAATTATAATTATCTAATATATTAATTAATTGTAATTGTCTTTGATGGATTACTTACTTTAATGATATTAATTACTGGGTGTTCAAAACTCTCAAAATAATAATCTGTTTTGTAATGTGTTTATATATACATATATGCACATACACAAATACACACTACTACTATTGCAAAGTACGTAAGATTAAAATCAATTTTAAATTTATTGTAATGTTCTTGTTGTTTGGTTTTACAATAAATAAATATATACATATATATATATATATATATATATGTGAATGAACAATATTTTCAAATTGTATTTGACCAGGATATGCACAGATAATCTATATTAAAAATTCATTTGATTGTGTTGTGGATTTTGGTTAACTTGTCTAAGAATTATTGAATAATCAATAGATTTTTCATAAAATTATTCGACCAAACACTTCACATCAATGGATGTTAATAATACTCACGCACCTTTTTCCATTGTATAGAAGAAAAAAAAAAAACCAACGAAATAGTGTGAATAAGCATTTATTAGAAACATATCTATTAATAAAAGATAGTATAAAATATCTAGAAGAGTTCGGAATCTACCATATTCAAACATTCTGGGCCCACACAGTCAGGGTCAACATGGGTTTACCAACTTTCCGCATATGTTTTTCGGCCATTGGATGAATGAAGAATCGTCGGTGAATCGGTTGGTTTTGGATGGATGTTCCGAGCCTCAGTTTCATGTCTTGAAAAGGCACCACGTTATAACGGACGTTCCCAGTTCTATTTCTTTGTTCCCAGTGCCATCGATATTGTTCTCCACACAAGGTGGGAGCTTGGCTTCACAGGGGAAGGGGAGCGAGAGATTTCCTTTTCACATTTGGTCAAATTGTGTACAAGTATTTTAGGAAGTCAAAAATTAATATTTCGAAAATATTTAGACGTTTTTGATATTATTAGTTTTCAATTGTATGATCGTTTTTCCCCCAAAAAAATGAGATTTTTATGAAAATTTTACATGTAAAATGTTTTGAACAGTATACTTTATAATTACAAAATTTAGATTGTATAATTTTTTCTATGATTTCATTTGGTCTGCAAATAACTTTACGAGTGGAAATTAATTCATTTAATTTAGATTATAAAAAAAATTAATTCATTACTTATTCATGATTGCAGAAGTTTACTCAAAATCCCAAATGAATTACAAATTTAAAATTTGTTAGTTTAAACTGCACAGTCAAGTTGGTGAAGAAAGCCTGGTTTAGCAGTATTGGCACCTTTGGTGGCAAACCTGGCAGGCTTGAGATTGACATTCAACAAATCCATGAGGGACATGGCTACCTCATGTATGGCCAGATTATTTGCAAACCCTAAAAAATATGTTCCCCTTTGAACACCATGCTTTTGCAAAGTAAGAATTCAGATTGTTCTCCACATGGGACTTTAGTTTCGGGTTTATGGATCCCACAAACAAATAACCCTCATGCATGTCAGAACCTACCAGAAGTCCATTTGGATCTTCTTGTTGATAAAGTTCCTGTTTCTTATTTTTTCTAGGTACACCAAACAATAATAACATGCAGCATATATATATATATATATATATAATTATTTTAAAATATTCAAAAAAGAACTCATACATTTTTCAAAAGATCTTGAGAATATGGTATTATTAAAAAAAACATTTTATCTTACCAGATTTGTACATTACATATTTTTGTATATTATGGCAAAAGCATTCTGTGTCATTTTATTTGATTCTTTTCTTTAAGCATTTCCTGTCAATGCTTTAGTGTTATTATTACTATTATTTTTATTTTTATTGTGGTCGAGTCAACTCCATCTGTGTCAAAGTTCTCAAATCATCACCAAATTCTTGACCTTCCTGAGCAGAAATATTTTCATTGATAAAATAAAGAATTCCTCAATGCAATCAAACACTCCTCAATATCAAATTATATACAAATTTTTGACAAGATCTAAATGCTTCATAAAACCGAATCCAACTAGTCATCAGTTTATAAACTAAACACAGAATTTGCATCACAATATTGTTTTTAGAGATTACAGAACCCAAAAAAAAAAAAAAAAAAAAAAAAATCTGCAACAAAGTCATTCATCCTGTGACTTCCTCTAAAAACATGACATTGTTTTTGTAATTCTAATTTCTTAAACTCATACATATATACACACACAAACACACACACCTAGAGTAAAAGCCATTGACAAGTAAGCTGCATTCCAACTGGAGGTTTTGCAGAGTGAGCATGACAGTCTGGTGTGCAGCTTTCCTTGACAAACAGCGAGTCATGGCTTCTCCGACGGATCAGTCTACACAGCCAGAGCTGCCATGCTCTAGGACATGGCCTGCCCATCACATCGAACACAAGAGATCTAAGTCTGGAATCGGCACCAGAAACTTACTCTCTATGCATGAATTGCAGGTGTAGAAAAGTCATGAACGGTAGGATTGAAAGGTCATCAACTTACACAGCTTTCGAACAGTCATTACCAGGAGTTTGTGAATCGATGAAGGCGCACAGATCAGGTGCAAACACCACTTGGAGCTGAAGAGAATCACCCTCGGAGTGAAGATCCTCTGTTCGAGGATACTAATCGGTCCAAAGGTATGTAGGGATGTGCTAATCAAGGTGCATAAATCTGGTTGAAAGGGTGAACTTGTGAACTTGTGCCTATGTTCTTGTTGATGCCTCACTCTCGCAACCGTGAGTGAAAAATATACCACTTACAAACTTTTGTTATCGAAATACCTTCTTGAGTTTTTAAGCACCATTGAATGCACCTTGTGTCAGCTACTGATCAGGGGGACGCCTCTCGAATGCATCTACACTGTGCATTGTGCACTACGCTTTTTGGTCCCCTTGTAATGGTTTCGTATGTATCTGTTTTGTAGTCATCATGTCGTACATTCATTGTTCGTGGTCAAGATTCCTGCGCCGCGTCAGTCCACATTGGCGGCCACGATGTCCACAGAGATGATGATGCCGGGGTCAGCTGCGTCTACTTCAATCAGACTTTCTTCTGATGTTGTGCTTGGATCACAGAAAGTAAAGCATTAACGAACCGCGTTCTTTTTTGCAACCTCAAATGCCTCTAGAGCCAGAGCTAGCCAGAGCAGACAAAAGAGAAAACGGGAAGTGAGCATTATCAATTGGAATGAGAAAATGGTTAAGTGAACACATTCAATTGGAAAGGAAGCAACCCACCGTATGCAAAGGTGTGTATGCATTGAAGCCTCAAACCATCTGCGGTGAGAGGTATAGCATTCACCTTCGAGGTCTGACACATGAAGAGCAGCAAGTGGGCCTGCAACTCATGAATTACTACATTGCAGTTCATCTGCACTCATCCGCGCTCAAGGATCATGAAACCTGCAAATTCATTTGCTTATGATGAGACAAGTGAGGAACAAATCACGGCTTATATGCCATGTGCCCAGTGATATCGAGATATCATTTGGTTCTGAATCCAAAGGTCTACTACACATCCAGGAATAGACTCCTCCGGTTTTTATCCCGCACATTACGCATTTCCTTAATTTCCTTTTGGGATGGGTCAACTGACTAATCCATACATTTCACTGCGTACATGTTTTCAGAGGAGTTCGTTTACCGCTCGGGGCTTGACCTCTCTGGGTTTGAAGCCTCTACAATCTGAGTGTGGAAAACTTGAAGTACGCAAGAATAAAAGAGACGACGTTCCACAGCATTGAACATAGGCCTGGTGGAGATGTAGTTTAATGGAGTTTCTAACCAGACTTTAACCGTGAGTAATGGGAGCAGTTGTGGATGTGTGGAGACTATGACGGAACCCACTTGCACGAAGAAGTGAATATTTTAACAAAGAAAAAGTTGTTTGTCACCGAAGTTCCAACAATGAGTTGGCAGCCCTAGCTTTGAATCAGCCTTG
This sequence comes from Physcomitrellopsis africana, assembly GCA_036785485.1. Lineage (NCBI taxonomy): Eukaryota > Viridiplantae > Streptophyta > Bryopsida > Funariales > Funariaceae > Physcomitrellopsis > Physcomitrellopsis africana. The sequence goes on along the minus strand of JAWRVF010000422.1, from coordinate 191,681 downwards.
GCAGGCAAAATGCTAATCAACAAAATCGGTGTTTAATGAGGTGGACCGCGTACAAGCAGTCCCGGAGATATTTCTACAGTGAATCGGTACATGACGCAGCGTCAATTCAGCTTACACATTTACAGAATTACTTTATAACTAAATAATCAGGGAGGCTTTCCATCCTCACCTTAATGTGAACCCTATGATCGCTAGTAACACCGCACAATTGGGATTACCTCATGCCAGCGGGCCTCCAAGACGACATTGACGTGCAGCTTCGCTCTGTGATCCCAAGGATTTGCGCGGCTCTTGTTACGTGAAGCTCAAAAAGAGTTCACGAAGAATCTAAGCTCTCATGGGACTCATGGCCATGGGATAACTACCCAAAACTCTTAAGAAAGTGGCGAACTCTTGCAAGTTGCTCAAAGCATTCTGAGCGCGAACATCAGCCATGGATGCCTCGAAGTCGATGTAAAACAGGTAATCGAAGTACTTGGCAGTGCCATTGTTGCTATCGTCGACGACCCGCAGGGGTCTCTTCCGCTGAGGTCGGCTCTCGATTTTTGTGAGGTTGATATCCCTGAGTGCGAAAGCGGAAAGCGCCTTGAATAGGACGCCGGGTCCTTCGTGCAGGGTGAAAACGATGCTGGTTTTGAATTTTCGGTCGAGGCTGGGAATAATGGGCTCTCTTGCGAGCATAAGAAACCGGGTGACATTGTCCAAATCGTCTTGAATACCATCCATCAGAATTTCGAGTCCATAAATCTCAGCAGCGCGAGCACTAGCAACGGCTCCCGTGTCCCGAAGGTTGTGAGCGGCAATGAACTGCGCAGCCCCGGCTGTGTCGTCCACGGCCTCTCGTGCGACGCCCAATTTGGTCAAAGTCTGCTCGCAGTGTGCCAGGGCTTGAGGATGGCTCACCACTCGCTGGAGTTCCTCCTTTTTCACGCCGGGCACAACCATCAGGCAATGGTGGACAGCGAGCTGCACCTCCCCCACGATGTGCAGACGATGGCGAAGCAAAAGGTCGTAGTTCCTATGGACGCTGCCTCCGAGCGAATTCTCAATTGGTAACACTGCTCTGTCCGCCAACCAGAGCTCCACCGCCGAAAAGGCTGCCTCGAACTGCTCGCACGGAACAGCTTCACATCTCGGGTATGCCTTGGCTGCTGCCGCTTCACTGTACGCGCCCGGCACTCCCTGATAGGCAACCCGCACGTCTGATCCTCCTCTTGGTGGAAGAGTTAGGTCAGCAATTGACAATGGCTTCGGCAGGTACAGGCTCACCATTTCGCTGGTCGATACCTCCATGCCCCTTCCACTCGATGGTGCTTGCATGCTGAGATCCTCCTCTTTCAGCTGTATCGGGGAATTCCCCACTACCAACGCATCTCCATTGCAAGCCGAACCATTCTGTGTCACCTTCTGCAGAAACGCATTCGATGCAGGCCATGCACTCGCTCTGCACACGAGTGCAGAGCTCCCAACTTCTTCCCTCCTCCCGCTTGTTCTCACGAACGGCACTCCTTTTGGCACCGCCTTTTCCAACATCATCTCCCCGTTCATCGCGTTTACAAATCCAGACGACTTGAAGGCAAAAGATTGATTACCTGGGCACAGCTTCAACGACATCTCTCTTCCTCAACCGCCCCAATACTCAACAATCAATGGAACCCAAGACAAGCACGCTTTAAAGCACAGATTTCAGCTTTACAACACTCAAATTTCTCGCAACCGCATATGCTAAACACTCCTACTGCGATTAAGCTTCCGCCACAATAAAACACCACACGAGATAACTACAACTTTCCGTCACCATAGACTGGAGAATAGACCTCTCGCATAATACGATCTATCCACAACGTCGTGCAGACCAACACTCTGATGATCACAAGGCTATGGCGGAATGAGGGCAAGCAGCACAGGCGGGAAATGCAACCAACAGACACAACATCAAGTCACACACTGAGCAAAAACGTCACCCTGCAATCAGAACATGAGAATTCCTGAGAGTACTTGCTCTCACTGAACTCGCATCTAGAATACGACGAGGGGCAATGGAACTTAAAGCTATGGCGCTCGCGGGTCTCGAACGTGTAGCGAACTTGTCCCCATGGCGAGAGGGTGAGGGCAATGGGTTGCGAGCAGGTGCAGCGTCCAATACAAGACGTCGCCGGCGGTCAATCAACAGCGTGTTGTAGCAAACGGACGATTGTAAAAAAGGCGCAGTTCCATCTTGAAAAAGGTGCTGAAAATCTCTCAAGCACTGTAGACTTATTCCTTGTGGGATGTGCAAAAGAAAAGTGGGATATGTTCTAACGTTGACGACATAAACCCCCATCCTCCTACTCAGTCCTCCTCCATCTCCAGGCACCATCATCGTCGTCTACAACAGCAGCGTCGTCGTAGTTGCACTCACTCGCCTTGCTTCCTTCCTCCGTTGCTTCCCATTCCTTTTCCTTCCCTACTCTACCATCCCCTCCCTGCAGATTCCCTGGTCTGCCATTCTGCCTGCCTCTCTGCCTGACTGCCTGTCACCCACCCAAGTCTTCATCCTCGCCCCTTCTCCCCTCCCTTCCCCTACCCTTCTCCCCTCTCCTTATCCCCTCCCCTCGCCTTCCCTTCCCTTGCTTCCTCTTATCACAATGCCGGATCATGGCGCTGCTCTTGCTCTTCTTCGTCGTCTTCTCATCGTCGCCGAGCGCGATTGCATCATCGACGATGAGACCCACTGCATCGACGCTCTTCACGCCCCTGCTTGTGCTCCACAGCCTGTATCTTATACACTTACTTTTATGTATATGTGTGTCACACACACAATCACACAATCACGCACATACTCTCTTGCTCTCTCTCTTGCTCTCTCGCTGTATGTGTGTGTGTGTGTGTGTGTGGACAGGTTCATGTGTTTGGTTTCCGTTGTGTGATTTGGTTGAAGCTCTTTTGTTCTGTGGTGTGCAGAGGAGGTCTGGTTGTGGGCATCCCCATGGTTTGTGTGATGTGTTGTGTGTGTGCGCTTTGCATACAACTTGATGTTTTCAACACTTGGATTGATGGTTTCATGCTGAAAGGATTGATCAATGGGGGAGGAGTGGGATTTGTTTTGCATTGCAAGTAAGGGAGGTGTTGTGGAGATTGTGCCATTGTGCTAAAAAAAGTTTGAGAGTGAATAAAGTAGACGAGTTTCATGGAAAAAGTCGATGGAATTTATAGTGGTGCTAGTTTTGTCTTTACATGTGTTCATTTGTGTTTTGCATTTTTATTATGAAAAATTAGAAATAAAACCCGAAATTTCCCAAAAAAAACCTTTAGAAATTTATAACAATAATTTCCATCAACTTTTATTAAAGTCATCAAGTAAATTTGCATGCATTTAAAACTTTAAAATGTTAAAGTCAAAGAAGATTAAAATAAATAGTATAAATAAATCTTTTTTTTATGTAATTGATCTAAAATTATTCATAATTGATAGTTGGTCTTTAGATAAATATTTTATATATAATAATACTATTTACTTTTAAAATTTGAAGTATATACATCAAAGAACTTTAGGATGTATTTTTTTAGAATCTTGTTGTTATTTGCTTTCAAATAAGTTGTTTGAAATTTTGAAATAAAAAATAATGCTCTTGTTGCTAAAATTATAAAAAAAACATATTATAAAAGGATATATTTCAATATAATTTTAAAAATAGAAGTATTTAAAGGCTATTAAATTAATAAGCATTAAAAATCCAAAAAAAAAACAAAAAACAATAGTGACCACATTATAAACGACCTTAATCAAATCTCTATTTATACTAATTTTTAAAATATTTTTAAAATTTTAAGTATAATTTTTAATTTTTGATTATTTTTTAAAGATCAAAAACTTATTATGGCTTTATAATGTTTTGCTAAGAATGGTACACAAAACTTATTCAAAATCTTTGTATTAAAAAATAAAAAATAAAAAATAATTAAATGTTTTCAAAGATACATTTCTGGAATATTTTACTTGTAGGTCATGTGTATAAGAAACTTGTAAGAAGTTTGTTTTTAAAAATATTTTAGAAATTTTTAAAAAAAATATTTAAAATCTTTAAATATATATATATATATATATATATATATATATAATTAAATAGAATTAAAAATCAATGTTAATGATATTTATTGATTTAGCACTCTACAAAAGCATGTTAAAGTCTTTGTTATAATTTTTATAAATTATACCAAAAAATCTTGATTTTAAAAAACATTATAAAATTCTAGAAGAATACTAATATTTAAAGAAACAAATGATTGTTTTAAAATACAACCTAGATGAAATAAAATAAAAAATACTATCTCCTGCTTGATATTTGAAGAAAAATAAAACAAAAAAATAAAAAACAAAAAAAAAATATATATTTTAAATAACTACAATTATAGTTTTTTTTTCAAAATATTTTTTCTCAAATTTAAAGATCAATAGTTGTTTTTACAAAAATATTAATATCCATCTCTTAAGACTTGATTCAAAATATAACTTTACACTTTATGTTTAAAAGACCAAATATATCCCTGATGTATCCTTGAGTTTTTTGGTAAAATTTAAAAATTAAATATTCTCCATCTAAAAGACAAAACTATAATCATGAAGATTATAATTGCTCCTGTGTTTTTAATTCAAATTAAAAGAACATCAATTTTTTTTAAAAATTTAATTCTATTTTCTTTACATAAATTATATAAATCAAAAGTCTATTATCTCATATATAAATTTATCTGCTTTGTATTAAAAAAACAATTTAAAAGAATTGGTTTTGTGTATAACATCAATGACTTAATGCAGTATAGATGCAATTTTGGAATATTACTACTAAATCTATATATGACACTAAATATATTGTAATATTGGTCAATAAATATAATATTCATATCTACAAGTAATTATTTAAAAAAATGGTTATTTTTTATTAAAATTTTAAATTGAAGTTTTAAATATTATTTAATATTAAAAATATATAAAATATAGTTAAAATTTAAAAATTGTTATTTTCTATTATTATTTATGATTTTCAAAGATTTTTTAAAAAGATTTATTAAATATCAAATATATTTTAAGATTAAAAAATAGATATTTTATAACATTCAAGATCATTTAAATTTTCTAATAAAAAATACTAATTTCATAAAGCCCAATAATTTTTTGGTTAATTTAGATTTTTATTTTTATTATTCTCATGATTCTTTTGAAGGACTTTCCAGAAAACCTTAAGAGAATTTGTAATAATTACCTCTTATTAGGAAATTACTTCTAAAAATATCCCTAATAATTTTGTTAGTTAGTCTTTTGAGAAAGCTTTTCAAAAAGACTTTTCTAAAAACTTAGACTATAAAGTATTAGAAACTTAGACCAAAAACTTCTAACCTTTCAAGGAGTACATACAAAGACAAAACTAAGATCATTCTTAGTTTTATTAATTTTTCTCTTGAGACTTGTTTTCTTATGACTTAAAAGCCTTTTAGTACATAACCTTATAGTTATCACAGTATGTTCTAATGCAAACATTTCTAGCTATCACCTTTTTATTATCTTTACATGACATTATTTTTTCATAGCTAAAATATCAGATTACATCTTTGATACCACCTACAAAATTAATCACATAATTTTCTAAAACATTATACAAAAAACCACTATAACTAAAAGTATTTACAAATATCCAATAAAAAATGGACATAAGTTCAATTTTGATGCCTCAATTAAGAAAATATCAAAAAATAAATAAAAATCATTTAGCCTTTTTCCATCTGATCTAAGAAAGAAAAAGGAAAAAAAGAAAAAGAAAAAAGTCAACAACTGCCCAAATATAAATAAAGAAATAAACTCAAAGCCAGATGCTCACAACGACTAATCCCTGACAGGATTGTATGAGTCATCTCACCAGGTTTTCCTTTTTCTCCAAAAAAGAACTTTCCACCCAAAAAGACATATGGTCTACAAAATTTTACATATAACAACAACATTAACATCAACAAATAAAATAACAACAACTTCTCAAAGTTCACTCAATATCATAGAACTCAGCAACATCTATGGTAAGAATGCTATGAGAGGGTCAAAGTCTAGCTTCACACACAGAGAGGGAGGGAAGGAAGAAAGGAAGAAAGAGAGAGAAGCTGTCGCGGCGGAGTTGCTTCCAGCCGTGGAGGACGCGGAAGCGTATGGCAAAGGGTGCGGTGGAGATGGATTGTGGGTGCTACCAAGTGTCTGAAGTCTGCATCACCCAACAACAGTGAACCGTGAACTGGAACCCAACGCTAGAATCCGGAGTGTGGACCCCCTGATCCCAAGTAACGTGACTGATCCGGCGTTTTTATATCGACATGTTCCGGTGTGTGGGTTTTGCCTTTTCTGGTGGACTCCACTGATACCATAAGATCGCCTCAGTCAACGAAAGACTACGTCGTTGACTGTTGGATGTGGAAAAGAATGATACGGTGATTCGCTGTGAACGCTGCCGGTGCCCGGCTGACTGCGGCGTCCTCGTGACATGGCCTTCGATTCTCGACGATGGCTCCTGTTTGCTTGTTGCCATAGTTGGTTGTGTGGGAACTATCTGGACGCAGCCATTTTTGGTCGAATCCACGCAGGTGTTAGGAATTTTTTGCCGCGAGTCACTCCCAAAGCATCGGTAGAATATTCCTATGTTGGGGAGATATTTGCTGACGCTTTATTCTTTGTTGACTGCTCTGCGGGAAAGATTTCCAAGTTTTTCCCTCTGGAGGATCATCTGGTTACCGCAAGCTACCCTACTGTGTTTGTTTGTTTGTTGTTTATTTGTTTGCTTGCTTGTTTGCTTATCTATCTGCTATTGTTGTTAAGAGGGTGATTCAGTTTTACATCCTCGTCTCGATCTGCTGTAGAGGGTATGCATACGAGGATGGATCGAGGTAGACGGTGGTGGTGGCGAAGTACTCAGGAAGCTGGCGGTGGGAAGCATGGGTTGGAAAGCTCCCTTGCTACTAACCGATGCTGTTGCTTTTTTAAAAAAAATTTATTTATTGTTTTGAATCTCTCTGTTAGAGGGATTGTGATCGCTCCATGGAGGTGATGAAATGAAAACCTTGTGAGCGATCACAATCGGTCCAGGTGGGCGAACTTCTTCTCCCCTCCCCCTCCCCCCAGCTTTCTGCTTCCGACGCACCTCTAGATTGGATGTTTTTGTAAAGTTCATACCGATCGTTCCCCCGTCAAAAGAAGCTGCAAAGTGAATCTGCAAGCCTTGACTAAAAAAATATGAACCCACAGGTCGACATTGCTTTAACTGATTTGTGTCACAGCTATGGAAAAAAATGTTCAATGATTTACTATTGCTTTTAAAATTATATGTCTCGTTGCACTTTTTGAATTATATAATTTGTGATGTGTTTTGGTAGATATTCTGATTCATTTTATTCTATGAGGAAAAAAAAAAAAAAAAAAAAAAAAAAAAATCTTTGAATTCTATCTTAATTGTTTTTTATGTTTTTTTAAAATAAAGTATTGAATGTAGTAAAATTCTATGTAAAAAAAACTTTGGAAAAAATGTCATAAATGTAAAATTTTAAAAACAATATTTGTTTTTATTAAAATTTAGTTAAATTTCTTAATCCTTAATCTTTTGTGTGTATAATTTATATTTAAGTAATGGCTTTAATTTTAAAATTTGATAAATTGAACAAACAAAAAGATCTCATTTGAATTTTTTTCCAATAAAAAAAGAATAAAATAAACGTATTACAATTTTAAAAAATCAATTTGATAATTAATTCAATTGCAACACTATCTACATTTCCATCACTTAATTTTTTTAATTATTTTGTATAATCATATATTGTTATTTAGGATAACATTTTTTTATGGTTTATGTTGTATGTTTTTAAATACTGTTAAGTTTATGTTGAATTTCAAATTAAAATATCACACTTTGTTGTATTCTATTTTGAGTTATTTATACGTATATTATGAACAGTTTTTAAATATATGTCAATGACTGTGATACTGGTTGAAAATTTTGTTACAAATTGACTTGTTGTTTCAAAGACACACATTGACCCTTTATAATATAAAATTCATATTTTTTTGGGAAAAGTTATTAAAAATGATAAGTTTGATCCAACAAATGTGTCATTTGTTGTGCTCATACAACAACAATGACAACAACAAAACAAATATACATATATATATATATATATATATATACACAAAAAAACATAATATAATCTCAAATAAGATAAAACTAAATTGAACCGGAATTAATGTAAGTTAATGCAGTGCAAAGCATTTAAAATTAACCAAATAACAAAAAATAGTGTGAATTAGTCCACTTTAAATATATGAAATTGAAACTGATCATATAAAAGATATTCCATCATAAATTATCCTTAATTTATGTTTATTTAAAAGCATTTAATTGAAAAAAAAAATGCAAATAAAAATACTTTTTGAAAATCAATTGTTACTTGAAATAATCTATAGTCTTGTTTTCAATATTTGCTTATTTGCATTAATGTTTTGTAAATTCTCATTTTAAAACCTTTTAAAAAAAATTAAAACATATCAATTTTTAAAGTTTTTTTTTATTGGCATTAAATGTCATATGTTTGGCTATGTTGGATTTTTCAATTTAATTTTAATATTTAATTATAATAATCTCTGTAAGAGATTTTAATATTTAATTATATAATTTTAAAATTATACTAAATGTGTTTATATATCTATATATATATATATATATATATATACATATTCATTAATATGTTTTTATTAATCATGGTCAATAGAAACCAAAACAATTCAATAAAAAATTTAAGTTATGCCATGCTTTAGAAATTAAACATACTCAAAAATATATACTGCTAATGTTTCTTTCGCACATATATGTTTCTAATCAATGGAATATTTGTTTCCATGCTTTCAGCATTCAACACACATGATGGTTTTCATATATTATTTTAAGAATGAGCAATTACATGTTGTTGATGCTCATGCATGAAAATAGGCATTGCATCATTTCTTATTCAACTTTCTATTACATGCAACAACAAGAGTTGAATCAACAATAATCACGACTTTTCGTAGACTTGTCTTCGGTTCATTTCCTCATGAGATTTTCCAAGATCTTGAAGGCGTCAAGACGTTATTGCATGCTGAGAATCAAAAGAATTTTAAAACAATTTGGCAAAACTGTCAATATCTTTTTCCATGACACATGCTAAGTAAAACCTCAGGTTACCACTTTAGAGCTCCTCACATTTTGCGCGAAGTCAAACAACTTCGGTCTCTTTGCATCTATTGTTTGATTCTGTAGACCCCATAAAAGCACAGTAAAAAAAAACGCAGAGATTGAAGAAAATAGTATAAACAAAAAGCCCCGTTTGATAGACTCCAAAAAAACAACAACAAAGTTGGCTGCATATGGCAAGTCCTTGCAAGCATTGTCTCCAACCTCAGAGAAAATGTTGCATAGCAACGCACCCATGTCAGGGAGATGCAAGGGCAGGACTAATCTCAGTGACAAAAGATGGCACTGCGGCATTGTGGTGAGAAACTGAGTTTCTCATGCCTCGGCACATCGGATGCAGCGTTACGTTTTCTCTGATGTCGTCGAGTCTCGGACGATCTACTCCACATCGCACACAGCTGTGGATTCACCAGGATTGATATGCTTCTAATGGGGTCTTCGAGGGAGCAAAAAGGATGTCGACTGTGATGTGCTTGGTGATGGCCAACCAGGCTGTCATCGTGAACACTGTGAGAGTGTCTCCAGCGCCGCGCCGGCCTTTGTTATCCTGAGCAGCTGCTCTAATTTGGTTCGTTGTTGTGATAGTTCAGTGGCTCAAATCTGCCACTTCAATGCAACAGATCATCGCTGCTCCATGCCGTCGATTTGGTGCAAGCTCTTTTTAACTTACTCTAGCTTTGGGCGGAGTCTGAATCTAGGCTTTTTCTCCCTGGCTGGTGCATCGGCCCTCAAGGCATGACTGTTGGTGGCCGTAGCCATATGATGTTAACCCTGAAAAGACAGAGGGCTGCTGGTCTCGATCTGGAAAAAAGATGTGAGAGGACATCGCAGACATTTGAGGGATGACCCGTGTGGAAGGCCTTGGCCACTGTCAGAGAAAGGAATTTATGTGGTCGAGCGTACGATGAATTGATTATCGCCATCTCAAGTGGAGAGGATCCCTGTAACACTGGGTTGCATTCACACCAATCAAGTAATTGATCGGAGAGTGGTCCATTTGCTTGACGACATCGAAATCCACCCCTTCGCAACTATCTCTGGAGAACGCGGCCAGCACGGTGAGAGCCGACTGGTCTTGTCGGTGGTTCGTCGGGTTGGATCCCTCCGGAGCTATGCATTGCCGCGTAATGCAGCACTCGTACCATGGCCGTGCCAGTTGCTTGTACCTGGGCGGGATCCAAAAACCGAGCCGGTTCATCATCAGATGGATTCAACCTCGTTCCAGCACACAGATACATTCAGACTCATCGGAGAGATGATAGTAAGAAGTGCACAGTTAGGAACCTGTCGAAAGTGAAGCCGATGCCAGAGGTGTCGCAGTTTGGCATCATGGTGATGGGGCGTCTGTTTGCTCCAAAATATTCCAGCTGCCTCACGTGAGTGGTATCATTAACACGCCCGCCGGACATCCGGGATGCAAACCCTTTCCTCTCCAAGTGGCGCAGGGTTGACGTTAGACCATTTGCGCTTCGGAAGCGATCCCCAGCATTGGCCCAGTACACAAAGCCCCTTTCCAGAAGCATCGTGTGAATTATTATGGCTTTCCACGCGTATTCACCTGCATTCGAAGAATAATCAGGTCTATCAACTGCGAGCGATTGATAAAGCTCAGGTAACGGATAATGATTCGGAAAATTGGATCGTCAAGATATTTAAGATTGTTACCACTTCCGGCGTCGGGGCTAAGTGTCTGGTTGAGATGCATCCAGGACGGCCAGGCGCCGAAATCGAACCGCCGTATCTCCGCTGGGACCTCGTACACAGTCTGAAGCTCATTAATCACACAGAGTAAAACACGTCGGATGATGGCTGGAAACTCGTTCAGCGTATACACAACCACAGAGACATTGAATTCCGTTTGCTCGGAAGCCACTTTGCCTAACGATCGGAGCATAAGGAGACCGACTTCCGCGTGATTGCTGCTGAAAGCCGTCACAATGGTCGGCCGCCATTGTGACTCTGGCAAAATTGGAGGGTTTCTTGAGGGATCCTCCACGTCTAGGTTTACAATCTCCACGGTGTTCCAGAGAAAACCATATCTACGGAACTCATCCCATGATGGCTGTGGGCTGTATCTCTTCGTCTCTCCAACCACCAAATGCTTGCACTGCAGATTGCATAAAAGCCAAGAAAAATAAGACACCCAGTTGCCAAAAGGTCACCGGCATTGATTTACGTGCAGATGCACAAAAGACAAGAGCCCCTGAGGTTAAACTTACATTATTCGTCTTCACGCCGAACTTGTTGTAGTTGGAGCACTTGACCGACGGACCCAGATCGTCGCTCACCATGAGGCAAAGGATGGTTGAGAAGTCGCCCCCTACATACAACTTTCGTTCGCTGAGGCTGCTCCAAGGCTCCGTCCCATTCGGCGCACTCTTGGCGGCGTTGAAGAGCCTGTAAAGCTCACCGTAAGGCAGGGCTGGTCGATCAATATTGGGCTTCCGTCCAGTGGAAACCAACAAGCAGACATCGTAATGCCACTTGATCGAAGCAGTTGGGACAAGCTGAAACTCCTCTTGGCCCACATTATCCTCACCAGATTCTTCCTCAATAGGCGAACTTGCAATCTGATCCAGATCTATTTCCCCCCATCCCGTATCCCACTCAATCGAATCCCCTGCATCAGACCCATCTTCAATGGTGGTTGACGCAATTTGCTCTGGATCAGCATGTTCATCCCCATCAAACGAACTCCCATCGACGACTTCTGGCGCAAGAGGTGCAGTTCGAACTATCGCTGCGGCTGGCTCTGTAGCAATGTGCTGCGGTGCTTCGATATCTGCAAATTCGAAAGAGGAATTTGAGTCTGAACTTCTGCTTTCCGGTGCATGGCTTGGTGCTTTAGCAAGTTCAGAGGAAGGCTCTTCACTGAAAAAACTTCTTGGATCAGATGCTTCTGCGCCAGAGAACCAGTCTACACCCTTCTGCGAACTGCTAAAAGCTTCAAAATTCACCCTATCGATAACTAGACCAACGCACACGAGTATTGTCAAGAAAGCGGCCACTCCACGAGGCGCCAAGCACGGACTCATCAATGAACACCTCTCAAATGGCCTCATGTTCTGAATGATTGTAAGATCACATGAAACCTGCACGTCGCCGAAAAGATCACCGCCTCAAGACGGTTCAGCACTTCTCGCAATCAACTAGACAGCAAGCTTTGCATGTCCGACCACGTCAACATCCAGGTGGCGACCCCGCAAAGGAACCCTCCTTGGACCACAAATTGCAACAAAAAACTGCACAAAGCTATCAACGAACCGAAACACATGCAACACTACTACTCCCATTGCAGCAGTCTACCCCATCACTAGCCAACCCCGTCGTCATGTTCTCTTCGACTGACCGACCACCCACCAAGTTGGACGCAATCTGGACGACGACTAGTTCTTCACATTGCAATCAGAAACAACGGAATGCGACCCACAAACCGGATGACAATCCGCCCCGCCTTTCAGATTCCACACCGAACCTGTGAATCTGCAAGTACTCGTAAGACGTAGAAGACTGAATTCTAGTGTCACGCGCGCCGTCACACGCACTTCGGCGCATCGACAGATCTCGGCGACGAGGTCGCGGCTTGTATCGACATTAGATTTGAGGATTTGTGTCGAGACTCCGGACCCCGATACACTTTATCTACAGGCATCGATGCAGCATCGCTAAGCAAACTAAAGCAAAGCAAAGCAAAGCCTCGCCGAAGCGACTGTTGCTCATGAAAAGGGTTCAGATTCCCTTCCGTCGATCGAATATTTTCGTTGCTACGATGCAATTCTGTACCAAACATGCTTCCGATGACGGCTTCGGTGTCGGTGAAGAAAGTTAGGGTTTTGAATTTGAGAGAATTGGCTTGACATTCAAAATTGTAGGCATTAGAATATATCAAGCATGGGTATATTTTTTCCTGGGAATTGGAAATAGTTGAGTAGGATTGATACATCTGAAATGTTTGTTTGTTTGTTTGTTTGTGATGTTATATTTATTTCAACTATTCTGTGTTGATGCTTCAAACGTTTTTTGGAACATTGAAGTTTTGGATCTTTTCGATATAAATCAGGGTTATATGTTTTTTTTGTAGTGAATTTTGATGTATGTGTTTCACTGTAATGTTGAAATGATGCAAGAATTTACTTTTCAGTATTCTTGAATTGATTTTCAAAAACGCTTATGATTGAATGGAATAACATATGAAAATTCATTGAATTTTGCATGTCTTTTTATTAATATTTATTATTGTTGACAATAAGATATAATAAGGAAATGATCAATAGCTTTAAAAAAGTGAATTAAAAAATTACTTAAGAAATTTCCAATAAAAAATATAACAGCATATTTTTAAATTATGAGTATCGAAGTTAAAAGACAAAAAAAAAGTACATTTATCACATCAAATACAGTGTAAGTCTTTAAAACTGTAAAACATAAAAAATCAAAAAAAAAAAATCAAAATGTTTTCTACTTTATTGCAATATGTTCTGCATGTATATTTTGAAAAAATTGGTATACTAATTTCAAGAAATAATTTTTATAATATGTGTAAATGAATATAATTTAAATGTAATAAAAAAACAAAACATTCAATTTACCACCGTTTCATTGATTTTTAGAAATACAATATTACATTATAATATCTTAAGTTTGTCATATATATATATATATATATATAATAAAATTCTCAAAAAATAATGACAACATAAAATCAAACTTCAGTTTATTTTTAACGTAGTTTTGGTATTCTTCAGAAAAATACTTATGTGTGTGTATATATATATATATATATATATAAGATATTATTAATACCACCACAATTTTTGCTATTGCCACCACAACCCTCCATCCACCACATGCCACCTTTGTTCAATACCTTTCAAACCAATAAATTTTTGTTTGTTTAATACCTTTCGAACCATTTGATTGAACATAATTTTGGATTGGAATTAAAAAAAACTAGAAAATATGTTGAGTGGGTAGCAAGTTGTGGTGGCAGTAGTGGCATTAGCAATGTGCTATAGATATAGATATATATATATATATATATTTATATATATGATTGAGATATCCATTCAATAATTATTTCTGTTCTTATTTTATTTTATTTATGTTAAAGTAATTTTACAGAATAATAAATTATAATAAATGAAATTAACTTCAACAATTGTATCTAAAATCTTACATATGAATAATACTCCAAAATCTTAAATAGATATTTTTTAATGGAAATTTCTTAAGTAAAGTTTTATCTATCAATTGGCTTGTATCTGAAATACAATTGATCCATAATTTGATATTGTTGATTGAAATTTTTTTACTGATGCAAATATGAATATATATATATATATATATATGTCAAAGAAAATATAATTTTAGACATGAAATCAATATAATTGAAATGAAGATGTTTCCATGAAGAAACAAAGGACAGCATAGAAAACAAAATGGAATAGCAAGTCGTCAAACCACATTGTCAAGGATGATAGAGAAGCAGATGAGATATGAGAAGGATGAATGAACTCATCACGTCATAAGAAGTCATCCGATAAGGTCGATCCCCAGCCACCCCACCCAAGGAATGTATCCCGCGGTGGGAAAGGGTAAATCTGGAACCAGTCTTTTCATCGCTAAGTAGGACCAGACTCGTCGTCGTCGTCGTGGTGGTGGTGGTGGCGAGCTGGTTCTGGTTCGACGAGGAACCGATCCACACTCCGCCGCAGCCTGCGATCTCTCCATTCACTGACCGTCATTGCAGTCTCAACCTTCAGACTCACCTCATTGCATTGCGACTTGGACGAGGTGAGCTCTCCTTCTGTGAATGTCTTCAATGCGGAGCTTCGAATGGCGTTGCTAAGGTTTAGGGTTTTAGGGTTCAGGGCATAACGAGCAAGAGCGAGCGAGCGAGCGAGCGAGTGTGAGAGAGGGAGAGAGAGAGGCGTCGGTCTGTCGCGGATTGAGATGTGCAAATTTGCTTTTGAGAGCGTGTTTCCTTTTTTCTCCTGGATAATACTCTTCTGGATTGATGAAGTTACCGCTTTCTACCCGCAGTTCTCGGTAAGTGTTCATTTGTAGTGGAGCTGTGCAGGGTTGAGGGAAGTGGTCTTATCCTGGTAGGGCGCGGATCGTCATGCCGACCGTCAGTGTAGGCCGGGATCGTCTCTTTGCTGCGTTGGAGCAGACTTACAGTAAGTGTTTTTACTTGACCTTATAGGTTTTTTCTTGGATTTGGATTCTCTGCTCTTGGATTTTGTTTGATTACGCGTCACGACATATTCACGCTTGAGATTTCACTGGTGCAGCTGACCAGGAATTCGATGAGCTCTGCTTTGAGTTTGGCATTGAGCTCGATGATGTGGTAAGTAGCCTCTCGTGACACTCGTTTACTTCACTTTGATATGCGTTGTGTTCGCAGCAGGTTCTGAATTGCTTCCGTCATGGTTTAAGTGCAAAGTGAATTGCTTGTGTAGACCACCGAGAAGGAGGTGATGCGAAAGGAGAAGCATGTGGATGAAGAGGCAAGTGCAGATGAAGAGATCATTTATAAGATTGACGTACCTGCTAACCGGTATTTATTGCTACTGCTCTTTTCCGCCCCTTCCAAGGAATAAAAATTAAAATAAATTAAAGAAGAAGCAGCAATAACAAACTATTGAACGAAAAAAAAAAAAAACCGAAACTTTTTTCAAAGCCTTTCTTGGGAAAGCTTTGAGTTGTTTTTCTACAGTACCTCCAATTACAAGGCGTAGGAGAACTTAAGAAGCCCTTTTATTTAATTGGCTAGACTTCTTTGTCCTTGTTTGCAGGTATGATTTGTTGTGCTTGGAAGGCCTGGCAAAGGCCTTAAGAGTATTCACTGGGAAAGACCCTATCCCCACTTTTCGTGTGTCTGAGGTTCCAGCAAGGTCGATACAGAGGATGGTTATCAAACCAGAGGTGCGCAGAAGTTCAAGTAATGGTTTTACGTTCTGGAAAAATTTCAGTAGAAGTGTTCCGGATGTTTTACGTGTATTTTCTCAATTCTGACTTTATGATGGCGTTTCTGTGCTGCCTTAATGTATTGCTTGATTTCGAGTGATATTCATGTGTTTCATGCCAATGTGTAGACTTCGTTAATTAGGCCGCATGTGGTCTGTGCGGTGCTCCGGGGAGTTACTTTCGATGAGGCGCGTTACAACAGTTTCATTGACCTTCAAGACAAGCTTCATCAGAATTTGTGTAGGTATGCTTGCACTTCACTACCATAAACCAGGGATTCATTTATGTAGTGATAATGCGAATCTTTCTGGGCAGTCATTCCTCTGTTTCTCCTGCTTTTGTTTTCATTTGTGGTGTGTTTAAGTTCATTCACGTATCTATTTTGGACTTAGCCTTCTCCGTCTACGTCGTTCGACGTACGCCTCAATAAGGTGTATTATTTTGTCAATTTGCAGGAGAAGGACTTTGGTTGCTATAGGGACCCATGATCTTGATGTGCTTGAAGGTCCTTTCACTTACGAGGTTATATCACGTCTCAACCTTAAACTTCCATTGTTCAACGTCATGGTTGCTAGCACAACATCGCAGTATTACTAATACATGACAATGATATTGTAACTCCGCATAACTGTTCTTCTTTAGTCCTTAGTTTACATCAGCTTGTGTAATTTTCAATCGCACGAAGAAATTGGGCTGCAAAGATTGGAACTATCTCACTGAATATTCCTGTTGCAGGCTCTCCCACCAGCTGATATTAAATTCGTTCCTCTCAAGCAGGTAGGGTTGTTTTCATGTGTTCGCGAAATGGAGCCTACTTAGTTCAGAGGCATTGTTTTGAAGACTCGTACAGTTTATTTTGAGTTTGCAGGAATTTTATCACTGGATTACTTGATGTATGTCCTTTTCTCATCGTGATGTTATGTGTGTGTGTGCAGACGAAAGAGTTCAATGGTGCAGAATTAATTCAGTTTTACAAGGTCGCTCCCATGTGAATTTTTGTGATAAATATTTATTAGGTTTGAACATTGCAAATATATGAGTGTTCCTGCTGGCAATTTTGTTAGGAACATCATTTGGGTTTGGTGGCAATTGGGCTTCAACCGAAGCGGAAGAGAGAAAGCTATCAATAAATTTGAGAAGTAGAGGCTAATTATGTTACCCTATTCTTACAGTCAGACATGAAATTGAAGAAGTTTTTACATATCATTGAAAGCTCTCCAGTCTACCCTGTCATCTACGACAGTAAGAGGTAACTTTCTTAAATACTTTTTCTTGTGTTAGATTTTAAAGATTTGAGAACATCAGCTGACGAATTTGTCAAATCAATCCTTTTCCGCCAGGCGATTTATTCATTACACTGTTTTCGCGCTCCCGTTCTCATGACCTTAAAAGTACCCAGATTGCTTTGGTTGTTCTCTATGGACTCAATTGCCTGTTTGGCTGTGATCTATCAGGAGGGTGTTGTCATTGCCCCCAATTATTAACGGAGCACACTCGGCAATTTCTTTGAAGACAAAGAACGTCTTTATTGAATGCACAGCTACTGATTTGACTAAAGCAAAGATTGTCCTAAACACTATGGTATGCCATTCTTCTGGTTGCCGGCAATCCTTCTCATTAATCTTAGTTTCATTTTTCATAATTACTGTTGTCCAGGTTTTACTGAATACTTGTTTCTTTGCTTTGGTTGTGGGGGACAGGTTACAATGTTCTCACAGTACAGTAGCCCACAGTTTGAAGTAGAGCCTGTGGAGGTGGTCTCAGCTGACGGAAAGTCTACACGGTACCCAGATCTTTCACTTCGTACCTTTGAAGTGGATATGGCTTATGTCAATCGAGTTATCGGAACTTCATTAGAGGCTAAAGAGGTAATTTATCATAATATCATTACCACTCTGGATATAGGTTCTGAAACCCCCATCACATTCCTGTTGTGCGGAATCGGAGTTAATGTTCGAGGAAATCGATCTACGTCTATTATTTCATATAGTCCTTCGAATAATAAATTCAACCATCGGGATGAACTCCTTTCTGAAGAAAAGGCGAACAGTGATCGAAAGTGTTACTTGCAAGAATTTGTGATATGTCGCACATATTGTTATATGGTTCGACTTGTACATCAGTCAACTTTTAAAAGTAGCACTTGGCATAATATCTTCGGAATTGTTTTGTTGCAGGTCTCCAAGTTGCTTAACAAGATGCAGCTCTACACCGAGGTTCAATCTGACTCAAAACTTCGAGTGTCGGCTCCGCCTACAAGAAGCGATGTTCTGCATGCTTGCGATATTGCTGAGGTTGGTATTATTTCTAATATCCATTTCATTCTTGTATTGAGTTTTGTGATAGGCAGTTAATGGGAAAGTGACGCACTCGAGGTGCTGCTCTTTGCAGGATGTTGCCATAGCGTATGGTTACAACAATATAACAAGGACTGTGCCGAGCTCTTATACTCAAGGGAAACAGCAGCCTTTGAATCACTTCACCGACTTGATAAGAGCAGAGGTACGAGGCTTGTGTTGGGTTTCAAGTTTGGTCTTGAAATTACTTCGAGAATTCCTAACAGAGCATGTGCATTTTAAATGTACGTCTGTTGGTTAAAACACATTGTAAATGTCTACATTGTACGATTTCTGGCTGGCACGCTGACTTATTCAAGCTGGCACGCTGACTTATTCAAGCTGGCTTGGGTCTGGTCACACTTGCAGGTGGCAATGGCTGGATTCACGGAGGTTGTCACTTGGATTTTGTGTTCTCTTGAAGAGAATTTTAAGATGGTTAACCGAGAGGATGACGGGAATACGGCCGTAATCATTGGCAATCCGAGGTCTGCAGATTTCGAGGTGACATTTCTGTCGACGGTGTTCATACAGCTATAAGCATCAATAACTTAAGCTTCTATCAGGGTCTCATTATAGGTGGATTTTTGATGGGAGATATCTTTATGATGGATAGTCACGATTTAAATGCTGATTCGTTATTGCAGGCAGTACGCTCAAGTTTGCTTCCAGGGATTTTAAAGACCATGGGTTCCAACAAAGATGCTCCTAGACCACTCAAGGTTTCATCTCATTATCCTTTCTCTCGATACCTTCATTGTCGCTTTATTACAATCTTAGTGTTGATGATCAAACTGATAAGGTGGTAATTCTCATTGCAGCTCTTCGAGGTTTCCGACGTTGTTAGACTGAACAGTAAAGAGGACGTGGGTGCAAAGAACAGCAGACATCTTGTTGCTGTTTACTCCAATTTTAATTCCGGTTTTGAGGTGCGCTAAGAACCTAGTGCAGACCCTGGCTGTGTCCATCTGGTTCGCCTTGAGACGCTGTTTTATCTTAGCATTCATTAGGATGTAGTTATCTGTAAGTCTAGTGCTTTTGCCAAGGAAATTCCTTCTACAGTGTGAATAATGTTCATTTTTGTTGTTGGGTGCTAATTGCCTTTTTTGGGGATGCAATTAGGTTATCCATGGTCTTGTTGACAGAGTGTTCGAGGTGGTCGGTATTCGACCTGCTGAATTTGATAAAGTGTCTGGAACCTACAGTGGAGTTGGCTATTATATTACTCCATCACAGGTACGATACTGTATGCTCTCTCTCAATTTCCTGTCTCATTATAGAGTCGTCTGCGGTGTACGCTTGTAATGTTTACTGGATTGTACCCTCTTGAAAAAAAAAAAGAGGGTACAATGCAGTACTTCTGTGTTGAGGCTATGCATCTTTGCTGACCTTGTTGGCGCTTCTTTGGTAAGCTGAACGGTTGTAACCTTGGTAAAACTGTCAAGAATTTCAATGAAGTACTGAAACAGGCAGAGAAGGTTATAGTAGGTCCAAGCTTCTGTTGTCCTAGCCTAAAATGTCTTGGTTGTGATTTTTTCACGTTCACCTGTGAAGTAGGGAGGTTTTCTCGTATCTTGTTTTCACTATTTATAGGTCCTTCTACATTAATGTTCCATCTCACAATAAGCTAACCAGAAGTTTTTCTATCTGCTTCAGGAGCCTGAATACTTTTCGGGACGGCAAGCCAACATCATGTATGCAGGATCCTGCATTGGCTCCTTCGGAATCGTAAATCCTGAGGTATGTGCCTTGCATGTTCATTATTCGGAATGCTTATTCAGTTGAATTCTCGCGTGCTTGTTCAGTATGCTGTTTGCTTCACACCCCATCAGATGTTCCGCTCAGCTCACTGATTCCACCTCCGTGCCTGAAACAGGTTATGCAGCGTTTCGACATCACAGATCCATGCTCAGCTGTGGAAATGAATATTGAACCATTTTTATACTTGTAGTGCTCTCGGTTTCTTCTATTCCATATTCGCATCTTTTAGCGGTCTGTTGTGACGATGTTGTAGGAGGATCATTTCCTTTTATGCCATTAATGTTGAGAAAGTATACCTTGGGATTCCCTTCGTTCTCGGTATTTAGCCTCTACATCATGATATGATTTAGTTGCTGTATTCATGGTTACATCTATTGATTGGCATCAATGCAACTACGATTGAACTAATGATTGCAAAAATTGGGCCTGGTCGTATTTATTTTATCTTTTATGGTACTATGTTATGTTAGAACCAGCTGGCAACTTAATGTATAGAAAATAATAAATGATAACAATTTCGAAACAAGCTGGTATGAGTAAGGCTGCCGCTGTCATTTGAAACATTAGTGTGAACTGCTATCGTAGATTCATGCTCAGAAATTAAGGTAGGGCGCCAGTAAATGCGAATGTGCCAACCAGTATCATCTTACACGCAACGTCCACCATCTCCATATGTCACCTTTTATGTTGTAAATTCTTTTTTGTAGACATAGTTACACGAAAGAATATTCAAATAGTTGTGTTTTATCGTTGGTTCAGTATCAGAAAAATCAGCATAAAATAATATAAAATGAAACAAAAATGGTCGTATGCTAAAAGCTATAAGAAAATAAAGTGTCGAAATTGACATTGGTCTAAAGCGGCTCTAAGTACCTCAAGGGCAATTGCAAAGTGACCTTTGGGTTGCCAATACTTCCTGAATTACCGTGCCGCCCCGGATAGAACTTGCCAATCCTCACGTTCCTGCTAACGTTTTGTTACAACTTTGGTAGAAACTCTTGTTTCAGACGAATATGCAGGGGTGCAATGTATTGAAAATACCTGCTAACAATCTCGACCAGGCGATTTCGTAGGAGATACTGTAAGCTTATGGAAAGCCTAATTATACTAGCAACAGTGACCTGGCCGTAGCGGAATAGGTACCAAGCTGGTAACTGGTACTGGATGAGCACTAAATCCTAGTGGCTCCTCGCATCAGAACATTTTAATAAACCCTAAACTCTAACTCTGTCTAATTGCTCATAAATATTTTTGTGTATTTTTTTTAAAACCCCAAACCCTTGACCCTGCACCCCACCTACCAATATTTTAGGGACTCCCAACAATCAGTTGCCCGTCCAGTGAGCTGCTCACAACATCAGAGGCAGTTACCCGACATCTGTATCGGTAGAAACGCATGGATGACGGACGGATGAAGTAAAAAAAAGGTCAGAGTGCGAGCTGGGTACCTGTTCTGCGAAATCGCAGCGACCTAGGAACGGGGAGGAAACACAGCAACAAATCACCAGGTGGCCAATGAACATTTAGGAACTAGGGACCAATCTCAGAAAATCCAGCTGGTTCCAAAACTCAAAGTTGAATATCCTTCTGCTACTTCTGCCGCCCTTATCAAGGGTACGTCCGTACTGGTTGCTGAATCCCTTGACTTTGGTGCCCGCTGCATTTCAAGACCTTGATTGCAACCTCATGTTTGACCTCGTAGGATTCTCGATTATCATCCCTTGTTGTACGAAAGTTCGGGGTTTCTCGCCCCGATCAGCAATGTGAAGCGTTGACACTGTGACACAGCGAAGGTCGTCAACGCTTGCAATCCGTCAGGGACATGTAATCCCATATGTGTTGCTCCTCATCTCTTCTTGAATTGAATTCGAAAAGTCTCTGTTTTCTTTCATAGGATCTAACCTGAAACTGTAGCGTATTTAAATCGTAGTTTGTGAATCGGAGTGTTCACAGTAATGGTTGATGCGGAAAATCGGTCGAGTTTTGGGACGATGGGTAGGATACTGTTGTTCGATAAGCCTCGGCACATGAGGGCAGTCGTGCTTTTGGTTCTAGGATTATTTTTTGCCACTTTCTGTAGCAGTTCAGCTCAAGACGGGATACCCATGTGCAATGCTGGAGACCTAGACAAGCTGTTACAATTCAAATCCCAGCTCGACGATCCCGAGAACTCTATGAATGCGTGGCAGCCGGGTTCGAATTGCTGTAGCTGGTGGTTTCCGTTTGCGGTCCAGTGCAATGAGGCAGGTAGGGTTATCGCAGTTTATGGATTCGTTCGACTACGACACCATCCCGGCAGGATACCAGGTGAAGGTGAAGCGCGGCGTTCGGAACCCAGGAGCTTCTCTCGGCGACCTGACGGAGTTGACCAGCCTGGTTACGCTGTTCCTCCGCAGTTCGGCAAGCTTGTCAAACTTGAAAGATTCACTTTAGAAAATTGTGATTTCATCAGCAAGATTCCTGAGTTCATTGGCAATTTCGCTGTCAGAGTTGAGCAAGACTGGCAATCGGTGGACTGGTGGCATTCTGGTAAACCACTACCCGCTCTGAAAATGGGCTTTTTCTTTAAAGTCATAGTGTGCTGATCCAGTTTGTATTATATACATTTAGTTTTCCAAAAAAAGATTCACAATTTTATAATTTCAACACACCTTACCAGTAAAATCGCAAAAAGAACCTATTTCGAAAAGCAAACAATAGTATCCCGAAAATTCATTCGCCGTATCCAGGAAATCTACGAACAAAAAATCTGTGAATGAGAAAAACACGAATAAAAAATCTATGAATCACAAACATATTAACGAAGAATCTATGACCGAGAAACATACGAATGAAAAAGTTACCAACACATAGCAACGGTATTCCCTTCGATAGCATTCCGACTCGTCTCCCTTTCGTTGTCGACACCCCGCCGATGCCGAAGTTGTTGCGGACGAGGAGCTCGATGGATGGATCGATCCATCGAGCTCGATGGATGGATGGCTGTGTGGGCCAAAGAGAGACTTGTAATGGTGGACGTAGAGTAATTCTCGGTCATGCATCGCCATAGCCTGCATGGGGCTGTTTGTTTCCCGTAATCTGAAGCTATCGTAGTCTATGTCAGGTCGCTGTTCCTGAAATGGGTAACTTCGGAATCTGATCCTCACCATGAAACCTGTCACTGGAATGTGCGCAATTCCCCTACAGGAAATGACACAATATATTCCATAGATTTGCACTAGATTTCTCCTCATCGTGTTACCGAAATCTTACTTGTGATCTAACCATCATCTCTCGGTGTCTGAACTGTCTCAGCTTAAAAGTGTTGAAGGGTCTGAACTCTAGAGGCGTCGATTCACCGCTTCCAAGTTTGAGGCTGAAGAAATGGACTTGTGTGCGGCGGTTTCAGAATGCTGAAGCTTAACTTTCGAGTTCTCAGCATCAGACTTTGAGCTGCCGCCGCACATACATTTGTAAAGCGCATGGCGCACGGACAATTGTCGATGTCCTTGGGGAATGCGGTTGGGGTTACTCAGACATTCTCATGAAGAATACGCCAGAGATTTTAAATGACCATAGTCCAGCGGGTCGAGAACCTGCGGGGCATGAGCTAGTTGTATGAATGATCCACACTCGAACATTCCTGCCCGCTTCATGATTGGTTGGATGCAAGTCTCCGTCTTCAGTGAAGAGAAAGTAAATTTTAGATTCTACCAGGGAGAGTTAAAAAAGGTTGAGTTCATGGTATGTATAGGACGGGAGCGATGGCGGCGTAGTGGTTGTAATATATCTTCACTGAGGTTGCAATCCAAAAGCGGGGTTCAGAGCCCGGTATCTAGCTCTGAGATTTCGCAAATGTTCTCGTGTACACCAACTTACGTAAGGTCGACTATATCCCGTACAAGACGAAGATGAGCGATCGACAAGGATCGTTAATGTAGTTTTGCTAGGCAACCGAGGTGTGATAACTAACATAATTTGATAGGGCGCAGCTTCTACCTTCAATTCATATTCAACACAAAGTCTACCAGTTGGTGCATTGGAAGAAAATGACACTAGTTCCCTTGAATTCCTTGTACGGCCTACTTGTGGCCTGGATATTAGGATTAACAAATAGAATTCGAAGATTCGATTGCATCAAAATTTGCATCAGATAGGTGTTGTTCCATCTGATTCAACACGTACAAGGATCACTATGATCAACTAATACATTCTATAGTACAATTTTCGCCTCAAAACTTTGAGACTACACCTACTAGATTACCTTCAAAGGTCCTGCTACTGCTCAACTCTGCATATGCACTCCAAGGATCTTCGAATTGGTTCGAGGCACTTACATACGATCATATCAACATGAATCAAAATCCAGCTATTTGTGCAAATCCTACTAGGATCAAAAACTGCTCTCTACTATCATTTTAAAGACTCATAGAATGCTAAGATTCATCAGGCAAAGAATCCCAGAACTGCAGCATATACCGAATACCTGTCGCAGCACGGAGGGAGGTCAAGTGGATTTTGGCTTCGATGCAGGTGGTGACTTTACAGTGGCAGTCGCCTCTGGCAACTCCATAATTCTGTCCTCCTGCATTTCCCCATTCCTAGAATAGCCATTCGAAGACTTGCCAAGGCGTCTCTCTTTGAAGGAATTGCGAGAAAGAGATCCGGTCAGCTTCCGTGAACTTTGTGTTTCTTCAAGAGGCTCAATGATGGTGCCAGGGACAGGTGCTACAAGTGACAGACGAGACGTGACATAGGCCATTAGCTCTTCACGGTTGGCAAAAGTAAAATCTAAATGAGCAAACTCAAACTCTGAATAAGATGCTTGGCAACCCGCACTCCTCATAGTTTCGAAGTGTTTCTTGACCATAGTTGGTGGAATCAGCTTGTCTTTGAGCCCACCCACTGCATCTACAGGAATATCAATTACACCATAGTGGGCTCCAACGTCCAGTGGATAAGGAGTGCCATATGCCTGAATATTCAATTCTCTTCTCCCATAATCATACAGTAAAAAGCGCTTGGCCCGCATCATCTGGGCAAGATGGACAGCAACTCGGACAGCCACACCTGGCATATTGTTCATGTTGTAATGCGACACCCCGATTGCTCCCACCCAATTAGAGCTGTCTCCACCGATTAGATAGCTAAGAATAGCTTGGGCTAAACCTCCCAACGCAGGGTAATTTTGAAAGTCTCGAGACAACTTGTTGAAAAGACCCCGAAAGAATCTTGTGGGTATATATATACCAGGCATGAAAAGGCTGATAAAACAAGCTGATAACGGTACAACATAACTACACAACTTTAGAGCCAAGGGAGCATCTTCGTGGAACCCAGCTGGAGAAAGAAGGATCAATCTTGAAAGATAATGGGGCCTGTTTGCGAGGCGTTTTGTCACCACATATATCAACATTGCAGCGCCCCCTAAGCTGTGTGCTACCCCGCAGAGTCGGTAAGGAAGTTTCTTGGGATCGTCGTCTACATACTGAGAGATTTCACCATTCTGAACCCCTGAATGCGGTGAACCTTGTAACTCCATCATCTTGAGTTCGTGTATCTTCGATATCATGGCTGGAATATCTTGCGTGCCATGCTCATTTACCGAAAAACTCCAGTACCTGCGTAGATTCATCATGAACCTTACAAACAGCACAAGAATCTGTGGCCTTACCCTAAATATACTCGAACGATAGAAATGTTAAGATTTCAACTGCTTGGCGCACTACGATACCATGAGTGAGGACTTACATATAGCATTTAATAATCCAGTCAAATAGCTCAACAGTCCGCAAAAGTAAATAAGAAAGACATTACAAGGGTAAAATCTCACCTTTGAGGTGAGATGTGTTTATCCTCATGTTCTCTTGTTGCCAAGCCCCGCAGATTTCCCAGATATACATCATAACCTATACAGAAAACTCAGATCAGTTTTCCAACGCCGAAAACGATGGTATTAAACTGAGTTAGGAAACATCCCAAGCTGATTTCCACCAGTTTACTGATAGTATATCCTCTAGCGACTAACGGCGACCTTCACTGAAAGTGACAATTCGAAATTAGGAAAAATATTTCTCTTGATGAAAGTTATGAGATTAATATCACAATAAAACTTAAGCCAAATCAAATGGATAGGAGGAATTTTAGAGCTTCTCCAAATACTCACGAAAAACTTTATTACCTTGGTCAAAAGCTGCGAAGGCTTGGGATCCAACGACTCCATTCGAGACCCAGCTGTGTCACAACATGATGTGTCAAGGTTCCCAACTTCTTAGCAGATGTCTTGGTAAATCTTCAAAAGCTAAACAGTCAAGACTTGAACTTACACAGCCCATAGAAAGTGACCTTCAAAACAATTTTATGCCTACAGGTGAGCCCTGATTAACGTGCACAAAGGATAATCTTCCAATCTGGTAACATTAATAGAGGACACTAATCCAGATGCGGTAAATATGCAGATCCACAGAACCACTGGGAGCGATAAAGTTGTAGCTCACCTTAGCGAAGAATCGAGAATTCCATGCTGTAGCATAACCACCTTTCGTGACTCTCGCCTACAAGATACAAAAATACAATAAGAAACCTTTTGTACAGCCCCTTTTTGACTTTTCATGAGGACTTGTGACGCAAGTTGAATAATTCATTGCATATCACTAAAAATTAGGAAACACATCCACAAATTCCATACAAGGTACAAGATTAAGATCACATAGAAACCAAACCTAAAACTGATGTAAATAACGTCCATCCCAATAACACATAGATCTTGTGATAATGACTTCCTTCAGCAGAAAGAATCAAGTTTCTCCAAATAATCCAGAAAAAATCCCTAAATATATCTAGTGTGAGATGCAAATGTACAACCTTGGTATCCTTTCAAGTAGGAGGATATGTCCATCTTCTGTCGTCACGCGATATGCTTCATACGGGTACCTGCAGAGTGCCAAAAACAGAGATCCACATAACTTTAATCAATTTTGACCCACAACATCAAAAGTGGGCTTATTTGCAGATCATAGACAATAACTCCAGTCTGCACCAGTCTACTTCTAGATGACAAGACTCATTAAAGTAATCTAGTCCTTAAGCAACATGTAACCTAATAAAAAGGCCTCAACAATCGAGACATATCACAAATATCACTGCAGGTGGAAAAGTTCTGTTAAATTTCACTGTTAGCAAATATGCTGCACCGAAGTGAAAAATATATTCAGGAAGTAGGAAATTACCCCAAACTTGTGATGATATCCTGACAAGTGCGGTTATCTGTATTCAAAGGTTGCTGTGGAACCTGCTTCTGTTTCTGAGGAACGGGATCTGAATCACCTAAAGTGGCTACATCTGAGAGATCGGAGGCGTCGTTGTAGCTCGTATCACGAAAGAATGCCCAATGGATAAATTCTCCAAGTGTCTTAAACGGTGATAGAACGTGATGAATTATGTAGCGCACTACCTCGAACACACGCTCTATTTGAAGCTCTATCATAAGTTGTAAGTCCTGCGACAATGGATTTCGTAATATTGATGAAATAAAGAGCAAAGCTTGAACGGAGCAATAGTACATTGTATGATTAAAAGTCCGATGCTCTGTGTGACAAGCTTTCCAATGAACACTGAGATGCAGGCAACAGTGTGACATAAAGAAATACCTCTATTATGCCACGTCTACGATCAGCCACTGACTTTGGCACTGCGAATTCTCTGCTGCCACTTAAGCGGCGAGCTAATCTCCTGAAGCTTCCCGAATTTGACCTGCGGGTTTCTGGAATTGTTTCGAGATGATTTGAACTTCGGTTCACAGATCGCCTGCCAGCCCAAACCAAATGTAAAAGCCTCAGAAACGGTAGTAAAGTCATGGTCTCTTACAACTCAAAATTAAATATCCAGCCCTATTACAACAGCGAGAGAATACTTTTTCCTAAAATACTAACAGACTACCATAAAAAGTTGACGCTGCTACCTCCACTTACATGAATCCTGCATTTTTATTCAAAAATTTCAAAAGACAGATGCAATCAATATCACAATAAAAAACTAAACTTACCACACACAAGTCAAGATGAAAAACCAGAGACGTAGTGGCCATATTATCCATATTAATAGCCGTTGCAATAGAGTCTTGTTTCGCCGGTGGCGTCTTCCTGAACTACCAGCTCGTGATAAGTGAGAAGACTCCGAAGAGGAAGAAGGTAGCGCCGTGCTATCGTTGTCTTCAACACCTGATTCATCCTCATTCTCACTGTTCGATTCGCTGTCCGTGTCATACTCTGCAATAAATGTATTGAATGAAGACACGCCCCTGCAAACCACATTCCGCTTTCAATCACGGCAGTTTACTATACTTACACCCACAAATCAACACCAAGCACCAGCTCATGATTACGACGAAGGGTAATCTCTCCACATATCATTAATAAGAGCATATTTTCTTTTCTTTTCTTTTCTTTTCTTTTCTGTTACGAAAACAATGTTGAATTGAGATGGACTTAAGAACTTATAAACTTACTCCTCCATCCATCGCGGCATACGAGGGGCGCGAAATGTAGAATGCGACTGAATTCCATGCAATGTGGGCCCTTTTCCTGGCAAGAACGCAAGAACCAGTGCCGAAAATCCATTTATCACCCTAACGGTGTTCTGAAATGACTCTTGTGTGAATGTTTTTATTGACCTGCAGTTTTAAGCGCACCAACATCAACTCTTTTCCAATGAAGTTTTCGCAACCAATAGCAATCAGGAACTCCAAATGATAAAACGAGTCAGCTAATATTCGAAAGACTTCAAAATCCAATTCGAATAACATACATGCCTTTAGCGACTTGTCATTTCTTGTTCTGAGAAAGATATCCAACGCTCATCAACTAATGTCATCAAATTAGGCTGAAATTCGAATTAAAAGAAGAAAAAAAAAGCAAAAAAAAAAGAAAAACACTCCAGCTTCCACAACGCTCTCAATGCGGCACCAACTGAGATGGACTAAACACAACAAACGCTAAAAGCAAGCATCACTCACTCTTTGGCATTCCCTAGAACGGTATCCACAAGCCTCTGCATCCTTCACGTCAATCGACCATAACCAAAGTAATGCAACTTCAAAAGCCCCCCGCGCCTGAACCAAATCACGGAAAGCCGAGAAAAACCGCTTCAACCCCTCAAATCGCCTCCCAGAACTACACCGACCACTGTACTAATCCAACCCTCCGCCCAATTTCACCTCAATCTCGTCCCCTGAGCGCAAATTTCTCCTCTTAAAACAGCATCTGAGCACAATTCGCAACCTCCTCTACTAAATCACATCCATGAACACATCGCAACCAATACCACCACCACCACCACCACCACACTCTAACGATCTCCCACGTTAACCACGCTTAACTTCACTTCCTCGAGGTTTAAGTTGCTCCGACTCCGACACTCCTTATGACGCACTTTATTGTTACAGAAATGGAAGATAAAATCGAATCGATATATTGATCGAAAGAATAGAATCGATGACAGTGTACGCAATAATCGTCGGAACCGCGGACGAATCCACTTGGTGAGGGAGCAACAATTGAGGCAGCAAAGCAAATACATAGAAAAACAAAGGCTACAGTGGCGAAGCTTATGCGTGCCGCACCTAGACGCCGACCGGCGAATGGCGCCAACACTGAGGGCACGTGGCGTCCGGCCTTGGGCCACGGGGGCTGCGGCAGTTTCGCTGCGGCTGATCTGGAGAGGCCACGTGGAGGGTACGACTAGGTGACCGGAAGCTTCGGTTAGGGGCCTTCTAATTCATGCCTTGGATGAAATACGCGTTAACGGAATAAACAGAAACTCTGTCCATTTTTTCATCTAAATTGAACTTATTCGAGCTGTCAAGGTTCCTGCTAAAGGCACCGCACGTGTAAAAAGGACCTACTTCATGCCTGATGTGAAATTGGAATATTGTACAAAAATTTTGTATGTCATTCTTTCTAATTCGAAGTAGAGTATGAATTTCTGAAAAAATTCTATTTTTTTCTAAAATATTTTAAAATAATAATTATAAATGTAATAACCAGAGTTCTCTTAGTTAAACCCTTGTGTATAATTTACTTGTACAAATGTTTTGTTATATATTTCAATATTTCTATTAACATTTTTGAATAATTTTTTCGAGAGATTAAACTATAAAAAAACAGTAAAAACAAGAAAATCTAGCGCATTATTCAGTATTACAGGAATTATTCGAAAAATGAATTTAATATGTCAGAACTTTATTATGTGTCAGTCTAATATT
Source organism: Physcomitrellopsis africana (assembly GCA_036785485.1). NCBI lineage: Eukaryota > Viridiplantae > Streptophyta > Bryopsida > Funariales > Funariaceae > Physcomitrellopsis > Physcomitrellopsis africana. The sequence goes on along the minus strand of JAWRVF010000422.1, from coordinate 161,139 downwards.
AACTTTATTATAATAAAAATCGATGTTCAATTTGAGTATACAGAGTATCAAATTTAGAATATCGATTATCAAATAATTATGTTTCTTCAAAATATATATACACACAAGAATGTTTTGGCCTGTAAAAATCAAGCAAGTGCCAAAGTGAGTAGTTCATAACAAAACAAAAAAAGTAAGTTTTCCATGAAAAACTTGTGGACAGATATACCCAGGATAGACTCATGCTTACAAACCTTCAAAAAAAGAGACCAAAAAACGAAACAAAACACAGAAGATTGACATATGAAAATCAGTGATTCAACTGAAAAGCTGTCACGAGGACAGATAGATAGATGGTTAGAAAGATAGAAAGAAAGAGTGATGGACATCCCAAAGACAATGAGTCAACACAAAATCTGTCATGGATAGATGGATATATATATACACAGAGAGAGAGAGTGTGGTAGATGGAATGAGAATGAGTGATTTCAATTGATCAGTTTCATAGTGTTTTCATCGTCATCGGAGTATGGTTTCTTAAGAATCTTTGCATATCTCTAGACATGGAACTGCAAGCAAGCTTGGACCACAAGAGCCACTTGGGCAGCAGCAGAAGCGGCGGCGGCGGCGGCGGCAGCGGCACCAATCGTCGACACATTCTTCAACATGTGGAATCCAGGCTGCCAACGATTCCAATCTCTATGTTCTCCTCCGGGAAAAAATTGTCGTAGTGGGTCGCCGCTGCAACAGACTTGTGTCGGCAATGCTACGTTTGCTAAGTGTCGAGCTCAGTACTTGTGCACAACCTCAAAGCCACGGACGTCGCGGTGGACCACAGCCTGCTTGTGGCCACACCTTCGATTCATGTGCGTGGAGTGGTGTGCCGAAAGCTTCTTGGGGGGTGGCTCGAGATGGACACTTATTCAAGAATGGAGTGGGTTGTACATTGTGGAAGGATACCGCTTCTTTTTTCACTTATGTTTTACCGAAAGAATGAGGCCTACTGAATGGTTTTGAGGTTCTAGCTATATCTACACCTTGTTTCTGAGATCCTTCCGCAAGATTTTTCCGGATGGGGACTTGGGGATGGAGTCTACGAAGTATACGCTGTGGATTTTCTTGTAGAAGACAACCTGGTCGGCGATGTAAGTTTTCACCTCCTCTTCGCTGATGGTGCTGCCGGGAGTTCTGACGACGAATGCCACGGGGACTTCTCCGGCAATGTCGTCCTTGCGCCTGTTGGACATGAACATGGAAGAGGGAGTTAGTCTCCGCTGCGTAGTTGAGTCGGTGCATCAGAAGTTTCTCGAGTCGTTAGTGAGGGTGAAGTGCGGGGGGAGGGTGAAGAGACAGGGTATATGGCGGAACTTACGAGACAACGGCGGCATCTTGGATGAGGGGGTGGGAAAGCAGAAGTGCTTCCAGTTCGGCGGGCGGGACTTGGAAGCCCTTGAACTTGATGATTTCCTTCACCCTGTCCACGATGAACATCTCCTCGTCCTCATCGATGAACGCAACGTCTCCCGTGTGCAAAAAGCCGTCTTTGTCGATTGCGTTGGCTGTGGCTTCAGGGTTGTTCAAATAACCTGAAAAAAAGACTGACTCGTCAATATTGTATCATGAAATAGTCACATTCAAATTATTGGCTGTCGGATGCACGGGTGCCTGAGCAGGGAAACTATCAAGTAAAGCGTTTTGCACTGTATCTGAATAAATAGATGAACAAAACAAAACAGAGCAGAGGCAAACCTTTCATAATTTGAGGTCCCCGAATACAGATTTCTCCGGCCTGGTTGTATGGCAAAGATATGCCGGTCTCGGTGTCCACAATCTTCACCTCCGCATTCCGAACAACTGTACCACATGACCCTGGCTTCACTGGAAATGGCCTATTGGCGAATGCCAAACACATTGCTATCACTGGACCAGCTTCTGTCATTCCGTAACCCTGCAAAATTCACAACCCAAAACCGAACTCACATAAGTCTGTGGGCTCCTAGACGACAATGTGCACAAGCTATGAACTTGGTATGCTCCTGCTTCTTTTACGAAGGCATTACAAAGGGGGAATCTTTGCTTCGATTGATTTGATACCTGGCCGAGAACAGCATTGGGCAATCGAGCCCTAAAGGCATCTTCCAGCTCCTTGCCAAGAGGAGCGGCGCCGGACATCACCATCTTGATGCTGGAGAGGTCGTAATTGTCCACAATGGGGTTCTTCGCAATCGCGAGCACAATTGGTGGCACAAATGGCCCCATGGTCACCTTGTATCTCTGGATGAGATCCAACAACTTGGGGAGTTCGAACTTGTTCATGACCACAAGCGCGGCGCCGACTCGCAGCCCGCAGAGGAGGATTGCGTTTAGGGAGTAAATGTGGAACATGGGCAGCACGCACATCAAGGTGTCCTCCACGGTGATGTTGAAGTTGGGCACTTCGCCATCGACTTGTTGAGAAACACTGGAAACCAGGCCTTTGTGTGTGAGCATGACACCCTTGGGCAGTCCGGTGGTGCCGGACGAGTAAGGCAGGCAGACGACGTCGTCGGGGTGGATTTCGACTTGCGGGCACTCGGCCTCGTTGGCCTCCAGGAGAGCGGAGACGTGCAAGCAGCCATCGACGTGCTTATCAACAGTAACAATCTGAACATTTAAAGCCTCTAGCTTCTCGATGTAGCTGGATTGGGTGACCACCACTGTCGTCCCCGACGCCAAGATCTGCTTCCTGATCTCAGCGGATGTGTAGAATGGGTTAGCGGTGGTGACAACAGCGCCCCTCTTTGCGGCTCCGAAAAAAACTTGGACGAACTCTGCGCAGTTGGGGAGGAGCAAGGCGATGACATCTCCTTGCTTCACTCCAATTTTTGCTAGACCTGCAGCCACACGCCGCGTGGTGACCTCAATCTCACCATAAGTATGCTCTCTCCCTGTGTTGCCATCTATCAAGCACACTTTATCGGGCCACTGGGCTGCCTTCTCAAGACAGTAGTCGGCCAAGGGCATGTGGTTGGGGATGTCAATGTCTGGCAGCTTGGACCTGTAAATGAACTCCTGCACTTGCCCATATTGCGCAGGTTCCGACTCCGTCTCCGTCGCGGACTCAAATATGAAAGGCTCAGAGACCGCGGTGGGTGAGATTTTCGCCTCCCTGACCTCAGCTTGAGCTGCCTTCATCTTCATCGACACTGTCGCTGGCTCGGAAATGAGGGACTCTGCAATTACACTGATAGACATCTCCGAAACTCTTGCTTCCGGGTCCAGCCAACGCAGTCTCCACTCTGTTCAGAAAACAATCCTCGTTAGTGTTAATTTATCTGGAGAAGAGTCGCAACCTACTTGCAAAATCCCCCAACACGAAAACAAAATATCGACAGAACCGTAACAATCAACCACTGACAAACCGCTGGCTTACTAGGATAGTGAGCAAGCATCGACAGAAAAGACCCACAACTTTTCATTTTCGCTTGTCATATTTCTCGCAACAATAACCACTCGCCAAATCAAAGCTGCAGCATCTCCCAACTCAAACACGACACTGAATTTATCACCTTCCTGGTATACAAGGAAGTCCGACACAAAATAGACTCTCGAACTTCGGACGCCGGAGAAAGGCCGTTCTGAAGAGCTGCACACAGACAGAGGCTTCCCAATTCGGCAATGCTTCTACCTTGACAGCAGCTGCTGAAACCTGAACCACGCCTCCCAAGACAATCAATACCACAGCGAGACTAGATTGTGCGCAAAGCCTTGTTGAAAGCTGGCGTGGAGAAGAGTGCGACGCGGGTATGGTGAGCTTGCCACCAACTGTGGACCAACTTCGGAATGAGGAGCTTGCGGCAGATGGTAGATGACACTTGGAAGTTGAGAGCTGGTGATTATAGTTGGAGGCTGGAAGCTACAACGTCAGCAGAATGAAGAAGACGAGGACAACAAAGGCACATCCGACGGCCTGAAAACTTTCACGCTCATCTGCCCTGCTTCCTCTATCTAGTACACTACAATTGCCAGTGCAATCAAATCACCCTGAATCGCCCCAACTCTAATTCTCCTCAATGCCCTGCACTTCACCGCTCTGGTGAGTCCTCCTGTATCCCTTTTATCCACTTCACTGCAATTTCAAAAAAAATACTAAGAATGCCTCTTCAGTGTTGTCCTCAGAATTTGCTCATGAGCGCAGACTCACAAGCACCAGCAGGCTTTTATCAGCATTGGCACCAGCTTGTCCGTCGAGGTGCGGAGCTATGGAATAGTTCTTCAGATCACGTCACAGATGACAATGCTTCTTCAACTGCTGGACCTGGGCTCGCAGCGACTTCTTTTTCACATTCAAGCGCTGAGCTACAGGTTATTCTCGGTTGAACACATAGAAACCGTGCTTGGTTTCGTGGCGCTGGCCTTCTTCACCGTGTCCAACCTGGAATCAAATTTTTCTTCACGCTTTGCGGGCCCTTTCTCCCTTTCCTCCTTTCTTCACTTTGACCTCGCCATGCACTTGGTGAAGACCCTGTGCTGACCTGTTGAATGTCTAGACGGCGCGGTCGCAGTGGAACCGAGATAAGAACTTCCTCCGCGTTCCGGTCTCGCTTCTGCTTAGTACTCTTCCTGCTTCCTTCCTACCTGCTTTCCTGTCTTCAAGGGTGGTATAGAGTGTCCATGGTGGGGCCCTTAGAAGATCAGTCAACCTAGCCCTGCAGGATCGATATGGACAGTTTCCTTTCAACTGAATGGCAGCGTTCAACTCGGGAGTCTCAAAAGGGGGCAAAAAGCGGATGAGGAATGATTTGCTTCGGTTGAAAACAGCAGATAACCCACTGGGGAAGTCAAGCCCCGGCTGCGCTTGAAACCCACACCCATTTTCACTCCATGCAGACTTTCACCCTCGTTGACAGAAAACACTCCATCGCCGCTTGCCCCGTTTTTTTAAAAAAAATCTTCTTTTCCATGTTTTTTTTTTTTTTTTTTTTTTTTTTGAGTAATTTTGTGTTTTGTTTTTTTTTCACTCGGCAGACAGTCCTTGAGCTCCATGGAAGATGAGAAAGATGGTGTCAACACTGAGTTCCCTTGCACTCGGAATCTGCAATTTTCTAGCAGGTGAGATGGTCCATGCGTTGCCGCTGTAGACTTCATATTTGAGTTCTTTTCTCCCTTGCCATCGATCATACCGACAGATAATGCTCATATATATATATATATATATACTCTTGTATGTGTGTGTGGGTAAAAGAGAGATACACAATATGTTGCTTTTGGTCTGACATAAATTTGACAAGTTTCATATTCAGTTTTAACATGGAGTGTATGAATATATTATTGTATATTATTATAGATTTTTGGAAATTTTTATAAATTATTAAACAAAAAACACAGGCGTATTTACACTAAAAATGGGACAAATGAATGCATGAGAAACGGAAAACTTCAGAAAAAGACTGGAACTACTAAGCATGCAGTGTGTTCACACTTTGAATGCATGGGACCTTTTGGAAATAAGAATCTCCCTGCTAATTTCACGTGTTTTCATCTAGACCTATTCCAACCCACATATTAATTTTATTACAATAACATTCTTTTCTTTTCTTTTCTTTTCAATTGATCTGCATAAAAGCATAATTTAACTTTTTTACAAAAATCAAGTTAAAATTGAAACAAGACAAACATACATTAAAGACAAGGGAATGCCCACATCATGTGAAAAAATATCCTCCTTTTCTATAGACTATATCCATGGTGAAGATTTCTATTTGGATCTATGGTCTAGTTGTGGATGAGCCACCATGAGAATTGAGTGAGTCCTTCCTTCCCTCATGTATGTTGGCTTTGGCTTTTTAAATTTTTCTCCATCCACATTATGAGGTGTTGGTGGTGAAGACAACTCATGTGTCTCTAGACCATAGAACCATAAGTTTGGTGGAAATGGGGTCATTTTATGTGGTCATGGTTATATCACACTCTTCAATTCAATACCACTTTTCTTTTTGCATTTTTTTAAAATCATAATTGATTTTTTTTTTCATACATATATATAATTATTTATTTATTCACTTGTATTGGATCTCAGAAATAGCACAAACCACCCACAAGATAAATGACATTATATTATTACTATTATTATTTTAATATTAAAACATAACCTAATATGATGAAAGCAAAAAATTGATTCCGTGAGCAGATTACTTTACTTCAAATCTGCTTAATGTCGAGAAAAATGACAAAAAGTAATCTAACGTATTCAACCGTAGGCGGCACACAAAAGAAAATACACGCAATTCCGGGAGCTATTTGGAATTCAATGGTATTACTCAGAAGAATCTTACAAGCTGCACCATGAAAACATTTGATAACCTAGCAAAACTAACCAAAGAAATTACATTAAAAAAATATAAAAATATAAAAAGATTAGAATTATGCAGAAGTACTGCACATCATTTCCGAAACTTCAACAACTACTTATCAAACAAATGTAGATTCTGGTCAATGAAGCTATAATTGGTTACATAACAGCATCACGAAAAACATGCTGTCCGGAAATGGGCACAGTCAACCAGCTTATGATGAAGTGGGAAGAAGATGAGTGAAAACGTTGAAACACAATTCGATCAGAACCCTGGTTTTCCTCGCCCAAGTATGCAACCTGTGGACTCCAAAGAGTGGGGCTGGAATCCCATCGATCCTCGCAAAAAGGCTTTCCACCATGTGTGTGGCTGCAGAAGCATCTACAAGATGCGTGCTTGGTTAGCTTTACTTCTAGATTCTGGTTTTTTTTTTTGTAGTTTTGCTGGATTTCTTGCACGAGGTTTATATGAGTGTGTTGTATGATGAGGGGGACTGTTCCTTGACGCCGGCAGTTTTGAAGCCATGGCTCATCTTCTTCCTTCTTCCCCTAGCTTTCTGTCACGTTTGGAAAGCGAGAGAATGGTTCTCTGTTGCAGCATAATCTAGTTCGTGAGAGTTTTGGTTCGTCATTTCGACCATCCTGAAGAGAGTGTGCATGTGTGTGTGTGTGTTTCTCTGTCTTGCTTTGTGATGCACGACTGTTTTATGTTGTGCTCTCTGTGGTGTAAGTGATTCGGTGTGTGACGATTCGTGGGTGGATGCGGTTCTTTTGGAACTTTTTTGAGAGACTGATCTGGTTCTGTCTTTCAATTGCTGGTTGTGACGACTGGATTTTGTTCTTTGTTTTTCGGTTGATTTTCTGTCTGCGCCGTTTCGGCGGTTAGATTGGTTGGGATGAAACGTGTGTCCCCTCTCCGTCGCGGATTTGGTGTGGAGAAGTTATTAAAGCATGGCGACCGATATGGCTGATCATGCAGTTTTTGCATTCTAACGCATGCCATAGAACTGCAAATTTGACATTATCAAGAGACCTAGAATTGCTTCGGCGTTAAGCGCATGCGTGCCTCGTGGGTGGTGAAGTAGTCACCACACCACATCGTGGTAACGCTTCCCATCGCAGTTGGAATACTTGGCAATTCGGAAGACATGAATTGAAGACACTCTTCAATAGAAAAAAAAAAATCCAATTTATTTGTTTAGCAGCCCATTCACACAATTCCATTCCGTTCTATTCGAATAAATAAAATTAGGAAAACTGAGGATCAAGCATATAGCATGACAAAGTTATATTGGTTGTAGCCAACCCATGTGTCGATTCTCACCGCACCACACCTCATAGAATGGATTTGGATCCAATAATCCTGTATTCTAAATGAATATTCCTCCAATCACCGACTTGCTCCGTAGATTGGACCCAGCTTTGTTTAACTTCAAATAGACCACGTGTTGTGGATGCTACAGGATCGAAACGCACCGTGTCTGGAAAACTGCCAGGTCTACACAGCCACCGTTAAGCGAGTTCAACTTCTGGGGAAAAACAAAAAAACGAAAGGCGTTATCACACAGTTACAATGTTGACCAAAGGTAGTCATCTGCTACTATGCATTCCCTGCATCTAAAATTTTCAAAATCTTAAGCCTCACATTTCACACATACTTGACCTCTATTTACCCTCTACGTCGTCAAAAGTTGGGCACATTCAAAATTTGTGGATGATGGACGTATAAACTGTCTTGATAGACGTATAAACTGTAACAAGGATCTTCTTCAGTATCACTGCACCATCCTTCCGTTTCTGAAACCATCCAAGCATCTCGCAAGAGCAAGGTTCAATTTTATGTGCAACAAGTTTGTCCATCGACCTGCAGCCGAGTGGCGATTGAGGTGAGGATAGTTACAACTCTTCAACTCTATCACACAGCTAGTTTGAGTAACACTCATCGAATCTGAAACCGAAGAAAATATATACATGCATTTGTGTATATATGTGATAATGAAAGGAGTACGATACTAAGACAGTACAGAAAGAAGAAGTGAGTGCTAAACCTTTCGTTCTTCGGCAACTTTCATCACCAAAGAGTGGAACCAGGTTGTATAACTCACCCATAAACTTTCAAGTCCAAATACACTCACAACACACTTAGAATTCTTCGATTAAGAGAAGTTTGTGTACTTGCTCTTAACCATTCGGTTTTCACCCATTAAATGACCAACAGAAGGACTCAAAGCTTGGGCTACAAACCTGTAATTACCGTGCCTGCCACTCCATCATCTCCTGCAAGCTCCTCGGCATCACTTCCTAGATCGTCACCGCAAAAGCAACCCGGAAGCATTCTCACGGTGTTGTGTGCACCTAAGAACACCCTCCCAACTCAAACCTCGCCATCTCCAATTCCACCATAGCTGTGAAGCAGAAGCCTGTGAAGAGGCCAGGATTGCAGTGCAACTTCTGTTGAAGCTTTCTTTTCATTTGGAGTTGAGGTTGCTGCAAAAGCCCCACAAATCCCCACCCAGGGCTTAATTTGATGATGCACATTGCATTGTTTGGTTGAAGTGTACATTAATATGTAGTTTGTGACATTTTTAGCACTCATTCTCCAAATCAAATTGTGTTTGCTAGTGGGTGTTGGATTAGGAGAACAGAAATCCAAAACGTTTCAAGCTATTGAGTTAAAAATCATCATATTTGATACACAAGATAGTGTTTATGCATTTCGCAGAGGTTGGAAATGTGTCTAGAAATGGTCTCAAGAAGAGTTAATGTGGAACAATAATTGAGCAAAAACTCATGGGCAATTCATGCCATCCTACGCTGTGGGTGGCAGAGTGTAAGAGGAGAAATATGATTTCAAAAGTTGTGGAATTAGCAAGTAAAAATAAAAGAAAGAATTACTAAAAAGAAATGAGATATTTGTCTTTTAATTACACAACTTCTTTGTTTCCTTAATGTAGCATTTACATGGGCATGCTGCTTAAAAAAAGAAAAAAGCAAACGTCTTTTCTTCTTCAAAACAAATCTTGTTTTCTACTAATTATGCATGGAAAAATCTTAACTTAGTTGTAGGATTATTTGAACACATTTTAAATTCATTATTTTTCTTTATTAGCTTTCATTATAGTTTTTTTAGCGAATGATTTGATTCACTAACTAAATGATATTTAATACCTAAATTAAGTTATTGGATTATAAAAGAATCAATAATTTATATCTTATTAATTAAAAATCAAGTTATATTATATTTATTCTTAATTTAACCAAAGTTTTTCACCTTAATTATTTGGAATGGATTCATAAGCAATTTTATTTGAAATATAATTAACTATTATGATTGTAATCTAAAATTTTAAAAAATATTTTTTTATTTCTTTTGTAAATTTTTTAATTTTTAAAATTACATACATTCATTAATTTTCAAAATTACATATATTTATAGTTTTAAAATTTTATTAAATAATATGAATTAAAACAATAGATAGTTTATTCAATAAACATTTTTAGATATATAAACAAAAAATATAATATTTTTAATGATAATAACATAATTTATAAATTATTAGATCCTCACAATTTTAATTTAGTCATTTGGATTATATTTAGTTGGATACTTTTTAAGAAATATCTTAAAATTTTAAATATTAAAATTAAAATCACCTACAACAACATATATCCATATTTTGTACACAACAAATAACTATGCATATTTCCTACAAGCTTCTCATTCTAAAAGCTTGGTATTGCAGTATTCAATAAACTTTGATGATTATTGATTTGTAGCTTTAAGTTTCCACTGACTCTTTTTCATCAAATCTTAATTTGAAAGAAATTCATGTTTTTTTTTAATTATTTCTTTAGGTCTTGAGATTATAAGTAATCAAACAAATGCAGAAAGTAACATACATGCTACATTTTTTTCTTCTCTAAAGAAACACTTTTCAATGTAATGGGGACCTTCAAACTTTGTCAAAATCAGTGCAGTATTAGAAACATCATCAAAAAGCAATAAAACAATATAAGGATTTTTAGATTAAAAAAATGAACATTAAGAAAAATAATAATAATTACATTTAAAAAATCAATAATGAACAGTAAGTATTAGCTTTCAAATTTTATAGAAATCTTTTGAAAATTAATCTTTAAAAAGAATGGTTATTAATTTATATAAAAAATACTACAAGAAAGTATGTGAAATATAATGGAACTTATAGTTTGATATAGATTATTGTGAAAGAAAATTAGATGTGTATAATGCAAGTTTATTTTATCTTATATGTAAGGATGTTATCAAGCAAAATATAAAAATAAAAACAGCAACAACTACAATTCAACAACAACTATAATAAAAATTTGTAATAATATCTTTAAATATAAAAAATAATAACATTTTTTAATTTAAAATTTTTTAGAATTTTAAATTTTAAACAAAACTTTTTACCATATGTGTATATATATTCGAAATTTTTATGAAAAAAATATTAGTAAGTGAACTTAAATTTTTTTCAACTTGAACTTTTAAATAAATTAATTAATATTAATTTTAAATATTTTTAAATATTATTAAATATATATAATTTTCCTGTATTTTTTAAATATAACAACCTTAAATTCATAATGTAAATGCATTAAGTTGTAGAAAAAATCAAACATGCATGTAAGTTTTTAACTAATAATATTTAACAATATCAAATTATTTACTACTTAAATTATTGTATAAAAATTTCTAAATAAAAAAAAATTAAAATTAAATATAATCTATTTTATATAATTTTTCTAAAAAAATTTAGTTCAAAAAACAAACTAAAAAATACACATAATACAAGAAGGTTTTTTATTTGATTATTTTTTGATAGTAAGATTAAATGAACCAACCGGCACATTCATTGTTTGTGAATGATTTAATCTATTTGATACATGATTTTTAGGCACTACAACAATTAAAATTCCATCTTCACAAACAGCAGTAATACAATCAAGATTGATACATGCCGGCAAGTTGAATTTGCGTGAAAACTTTCCTATACTCCTTTCCATTAGCACATATTTAATTTTTTGATTGTTTTCAAACATGTCTCGTTTTGATTCTCCACTTATTTTCAATAATTTGTCATTTTCTATTTGAACCTGTTTTTAAATAAATACATGAAACATTAAAAATGTTTGCTTTACTAAAAGTTTAAAGATTGACTTACTGATCTTTTCAATTTGCAAAAATGTTGAAAACTCTTACATAAAAATATTGAAACATGTAAAGAATGTGATATTAAAATATACCTTAACATTTTTGTGGTTTAAACCCGGTGTGTCAACCACAAATTCATATGCTGTTGAAAGTTCTCTTACATCAATGAAAACATGAACTAAATTTGCAAACTACATCAAAACAAATATAAAATTGTTATAGATAACTTTTTTACCAAGTTCATGAGAAGAAATCATTCTTTTTATGAAAACCTAATCTAAATTAGAGTGTTGTGTTTTTAATGCTTTATTTGATTAATTGTAAAAATCATGCTTAATATACCATGAAAATAAATTATAACTAGAAATACAATAAACTTTGTCTTATCATTTATGTTTGAAAAGAGAAGCAATAAATGATAAATTAAAAGTTATTAATTATCAAAAGTTACTGCTGAAGTGCATACAACATCTACTGTTAATATAATTGTTGACTTAAATTAAGTTTAAAATTGTAGTACCAAGTATTGTAAATGTACCATACTCTAACTGCTGCTTTGACATGTAATATATAAATTTTCATGGCTTGTAATAGGTTGGCACAACAGGAAGGCATGTTGATTCCACATGAATTTTTTCTTGTGATTGAACAATGTTGATAACCATCTTGCTTTTCTATCTACATTTTATTTATAGTGTCTTTTATTATGATTCAAGACTTTTTATTATACACAAAAAAATTTACTCTTTTATAAGTAAATGTAGCTTTATTATTTGTTCATACATACACATATATAATTAATCACGCACAACCATACCGCAAGATGATAATCTTTCTCTTGAGCATTCATGTTGCAAGGATTATATGGACATGGAGCATGATTTCCAAGCCCCTTCCAATTAATCCAAGTTAGATTTGAATCACACTTTTCTGGGGTCAATTTTACAAAAAAATTTTGAGATGTACCATATGAATTTGAGCTATGTATTGTTGAATTTGGTGTTAAAGAGGAGTTATAATCTTCACTAGTTTGGGTCCTTGAACTCAATTTTGAAGTCATTTGTGATGTGGATTTGTGCAAATTAACATGTTTCAGTTGTTGGATGGTGTTGACATAACGTTCATGGTTTGTTGATCCAAAGTTGAGAAGTGAAGGCATAGCATTAATTGATTGTTGTTGAGCATTGTTGACACCACACCATGACAAATTTGGAATTAAACAATGAAGGTGACTAGCAGAATTGTTGTTTGTACTACACACAATTTGGCCTCTATATTGTTTATCATGTGTTGAAAACTTGACTTGGTGAACCCTAAACATTATTCTGAGTTTTATTTTATCTCATTAATTTCCCAAGTTTTATTGTGGTGGTCTCATGGAAATTAAGCTTTCAATTGTTTAAAATGTAAGTGTAACAATTTTGAATTGAATTTTGTTGAAATATAATGATTTACTCTATTTTTGCAAAGAATGTTATTTGTAGTTTTATAAATTTTAGTTGACTATCTGTTTATTTTGATGCAATTGGTTGTAATGATCCAATCAACTGCAGAAAATGATAATAAGAACAGTAAAATTTTATAGTTTAAACATTTCTCAAAATTTATAGTTTTGTGAATGATCCTTTGATATTTTAGGTTTGAAATATACATCTTTTTTTAAATCATACTATTTGAAAAAAACATCTGATACAAGCTAGTTTGTCATACAAAGTGTGAATTCATGGCTGATGGATTTGAATTTGGAGGGAATTGAAAACTAATCAATGGTCTTCAACATTTGCTCAGGAACAACATTTGATTCTGTAATCTACTTTCTAATGCAAATCATGTAGAAAATTTTAGGATTTCTAGATGTTTGGCTGAATAACTATTTGTAATTTACCCCATCACTGTTAAAAATATTATATAGATAATAACTCATAATTGATTATAATGATTGATTTAATAATCAAATCTTATTGTTTTAAGGAAGGGTGTTATTTTATGATCAAATTAACTTCTTAAAACATCAATATTTTATTTTAGTATAATAATTTAAATCTGATATTATTGTTTTATTTTTCATATAGATGCATGAAAATCAAATTTTTCAAAACAAACCTGTGTTTAAATGTTAGAATGAGTGTTGCACGCATAAATTCATGATTCTTACATATCTCAAGGTATGTATTCATTTTTTTCTTACATGAATTTCAAAATGTAGCACTCAATTTCTATATGAATATTTTTTAAAAAATTAACATGTACACTTTCCACCTCTATGCTGGCTTAAAACATTCTAATTAAATTTAAAATATAATTCCTTTAACCAAAAAAACAAGATAAAAATTAAAATGCATAAATAATTCTATGCTATAAATTCCACCTAATATTTCGAAATTTTAAAATATATATCTTTTAACATAAAAAAAAGGTTTTTTTAACGCATTATAAAGTATTGCTATTGTTCAATCCAAGAAACAAGAATGCTGATTTGTTGATATATTAAATATACATCACTAGAACTTTCAAATCCACATAAACCAAAGAAAAATAAACTTTTTTACCGTTTAAATATATTTAAATAAGATTAAAAGTGAAAATAGGTCATTATTGTGGATCAGACACCATTTTTTCTTCATTTAAGAGCAAAGCTTCTTGGAGCAATCGTAACAACGAATAGCTACGGATGAGACAATCTCGGACGATGAATTATTCATCCAAAGAATGACGACGTTCGTTGACGAGCGTCGTCGTCGTCGTCATCTGCCTTGGCTTCGTGGTTTTGCTGGGAGGATGGCATCTCCGAGCAATGGTGTGGCGATTGGAATGAGTGCGCAAATGCGGAATCACATCCGGAGGCGTCTCCTGCGCACGCAACTCATCCCGGCATGGAGGGGCATTGCTTGCATCCACCCCATGCGGCAACGATGCGAACCTTGCAAGCGGACCTCACCGGGAATCCGATGTGATGCGACCAGGAATTGCCCCACCCTTCCTCCTAGCTTGCGACTCGACGCAGCTGATCGATTCCGTAGCTTAGAAGAGGTTTGGAAGGGTGGGAGCGTGTGGCCCAGGCCTCCAGTCCCCTGATGGTCAGTCTCTTTGAGAATGATGTATCGCCACTGAGACATCGAAAGAGCCAGAATGGAAGGATTTCCGTGTAACTATTTTGGACTCACCAGACAATGCGAGATTCCGAGACAGCTCAAGAGCCTGGGACGGACCACCCCCTAGAATGCGGAGGCGGATTCGAGGGGGCGAATCCAAAGTCGAGGAACTCGAGGTGAGAGGGCAGCAGCATTCGCCGCCTCCTGTGATGGTGGACGCTTTTTCTTCTTCTTCTTCTCAGTGTGGATGATACCGCGGCACCGGACACTTCAGATTCGGGTCACGCCATCCCCCTCAGATTATAAAAGGAGGGGGGGATATTAGCGACAGATCCAATTGCAATTGCACGGAGACTTTTGTGGTGTGATGCTCGATATGGATATCTGCCATAACCCTTTGTGTCTGCAGCTGCACAGGAGGCGATGACTGATTTAGGCGGGTGCTGACTGTTCTGCCACCTGTACTTTCTCATCCACGTGGTTCTATGGGTTCGTCCCGCCGCTGAGCTGGAACGCCTCCCAGTTGAGCTTGTTTGTTGAAAATGGCCGCATCTGGATTTGGAGTTTCCTTCGGGAATCCTTGTCCTTTGATCACACCCCCAAATTTTGAGATAAATTTTTAAAAAAAATTGTTTACATATGTAATATTTTAACCAATTTGTAATATGTTTGAATAACAATGAGGTTGGTACATATTTACACATTTGTTTTTTAAATATAAATGGTGGAAAACATATAGTATACAAATGTATTATGTAAAATGTATAATGTTATATAACACATGTTTTACAACGTATATTACATAGCATATTAGTATATTATAAGAAATTAGACTAAATCAAAATGCTTTGATTATTATGTTTTAAGTAAATCATCAAGTCTTCAAATAAATATACTATTCCTACAATAAAGATGGAGTATATATATATATATATATATATATATATTATTTTACTTTTATTAGTAAAATACCATAAAATAGTAATCTCTTGTGTATTCTGTTTGTCATATGATGTTGATATCTCTTTTTTCTTTTTAATACTACTTCTACATATTCAATTATTACAATAACATCAAAATCCATCAATAGAAACAATAACAATAAATGAAACTTTTGGCAATATACAACAAATTATTATTATTGCTTTGTTTTCAATTTGAGTTCTTTGACATTCATATAAGACAAACTCAGTTTACTCTCAAAATCACCACATAAAAAATGACCAGTGTATTCCTTTCAAAGACCATTCTTCAATGCATCCTACTGTTCTAATGATCCCTAACATATATTTCCCCTCTCTTTACCCTTCCTCTATGTTTGCCTTCTTTTAAGTCTAAATCAAGCGAGTTGGGGCCTGCATAAAGTGCAAGGAAAGAGAGAGGAGCAAGGCCCTCAAATAGAATGTATTAACAGCCCAGTACCCAGCTCTCTTCTTTCCTAACATGCAATCCTTTGCTGATGGATGAGAGAAAGGTATTTGAGAAAAAGAGGGGCTGAAGAGGTGGAGGAGAGGAAGTGATCAGCTCTCTCTCCCTTTAGGGTTTGGCAGAATGTGCACCACCATCACACAGCACCAGTCAAACCCCAAGCAAAAACACCAAAGGATTCAACCCCTTTCTTTCTCATCTCACCCCAAATGTAAATAAAAATAAATTAACAGAAACGAAGGAGAAGAATGATAATAACAGGATATACAAGCATAGTCCCACACAGTTGTATCACAATGTTTGCAAAATGTGAATAGCCATGAACGTCTGACTTTTGCAAAGAGGTCCCTGATTTTCCAAAAGTAGAAGTCGGAGAGGCATGGGGACACGTGGCAGATCGGGACCAGGCGAGAGACAGCCTTCAGCACACCAAAAAAGACAAGAAGGAGAAGAACGGTGAGAGAGAGTCAGAATAGAAGGAAGAGAAAAGCACAAGTCCAAATGGATGAATGAAACAAAGATAAATGAAGGAAGGTGCCCGAGGGTTACTAGTGCGGAGTAAGGCCAAGTCCGGCCATGGCGCGGGCATGGGTAACCGGGGAAGGAAGGAAGGAAAGGCGGGGAGGGGAAAGAGTTCCCTTAGAAAAAGAGAGAGAGAGAGAGAGAGAAGGGCATGTCCCACAGAAATTCATTTTGTCCGGGTGGAGCTATGGTGATCAAGCTCTGTGGCGGCTTTGCTTCTCGCTCTGCTCAATTCCCATGGGCTCTCACACCGCTACGCCTCTCCAGGTGCGGCTTCTGCCGCCACGCCTCTCAATTGCGCCGTTTCTTTCCGATGCTGATAGACTTTCGTGTGAGAGGGTGAGATGCGGACGTTTTGGTGTTTCGATGTTTGCGAGGGGCGTCGCTCGGGATTAGCGTTGTTTCTTCTTCGTTTTGTCGTTCTTTTTGACGTGGCGTTATCATTCTTTGGTTGAGGCAGTCAGGGAGAGGACGAGTATGGGATTGGGAAATTTCAGATATTTGGTTTTGGGTGTGGAGGGGGCTATGGTGGCTGGCTGGGACAATTGGGGTTCCTTCTTTGCGAGTGGGTTGTGGAGAGCTGTGTTTTTCTGAATCGAGTAGCATTCGTCTGAGATTTCTGTGGGCCATGGTGCTAAACGTGTCATTATGGAGGTTACAGCTGTTTTAGGTGGATAGAAGCTTTCATTTGTGTTGATTGCAGTTCAGCAACGTTTGTTTATTTTTTTGTTTGTTTTTGTTTTTGTTTTGTGTCTGTGTGTGTATTTGGTTAGTCGCTTCTTCCGTTTATTTGGGAGATGGTGTGACATGGTCGTGTTTTATTGGATGCTAGATGAACTGGTTGGGGTTTGGTTTGTTTCCACTTTGCATAGAAGGTATCGAGTGCCTGGGAATCACTTTCGTGACTTAATTCGTTTGTTACAATCGAAGGGCGCCGATAAGGCTTGTCGACTCGTAGACTTTTGAGGTCATGAGCCATGATGTCTTTGGCAGTATTATTTCCGTGCATGATTTTTTCTTTTTGTCTTTTTTCTTTTTGTCTTTTTTTCTTTTTTTAATTTTAATTTTTCAAAAAAGTGTTTTTAATTTCTTTGTTCTAATTCTCTTTAAAGTCTACCGATCTGCTCGAGGAATTGCGGTGTGGTGTCTTCTATCAGACCTAGCCTTGACCCAAAAAATTTCGAGATGTGGCTCGAGAGGTTCTTAACAATAGGATGCGCTTCGCAAGGGCAATTGAGGTGGTTTACTGTTGTAACAGTTACGAATCACTTCTAATTCAGGGAATACGTTGCTTGTGTGCAGTGTATCTGTTTTTTTCGTGGGTATACCAGTGCGCTTGAGCATCTGAAGCAGGCCGCAAACTTCTGCTCTGTCACAGTAGAGGTGCTGTGCTTGCAATGAAGATAGCACTAACTACACGTTCTTGAATTGGTTCGAGTTGTTCCAAGTGCCCCTTCCTCACCTGATACGTGGCGGAGATTGTGTTAGATACGGACTCTGTGGCAGGTTATGGTGACAAGTTTTCTGCAATTGAAACTGATTCGGGTAAGTCTCGAACGATTCTACATGTTTCACTCGCATCTGTGCCTTCTTGCTGTTGGCGCGTTCAGTTATCTTTTACGAAAGAAGAATCATAATCTTAAAGATGAATGCCTTGTAAGATTACTTTTTGCACATAAGTGAATTTTCATACCCACAGTTCTTTATGCAATATCTGTCTCCTGCTTGGTGGTCGCAGGATACAGGTTACACATTATGTAAGATTCATTCGAACCCTGGAAATTAAGTAGAATGGTATGCGTGACATGACATGACAAATGCTCTTCAAATTCGTGGCACCACGTTGGCACAAGGGCGTGATCTACCTCTGGATATTACGCCTAGACAATGTAGGATAATATTTTACAACGTATTTCCCGGTCAGTACTTGATCCATAATGATAAACCGCGTGAAAACTGATGAACATTAGTTTGATTGGTTTCTGTGCATGCTCATGTTTCCTAGGCAATTAGTTTTTGATACTGAGAACGTTCACGAGACCATCGGAACTCCATCCACCTTGCTGGAGATTGATGGTAGTAGGGATCTTCTCTAACAGTGATTCCACTAGCAGGACTTTGCATCGTTGAAAAAATGATTCAAACCTTGTCATTTTCATTAGCTGCGCGGTTTTGAAGAAGAAACATCATATAAATACTGATAGTTGAGGGATCAGGGAGGCCGATTTCAAATTGCGCAACAAGGCTGATTTATTACATGTTTGGTAACATTGCTTTGCAGGACTTTTAGCACCTCAAATATCCATGCGTGCAACAGTCAACTATCGCTGTTGATCCTAGGAAGGTAAAGTCAGGCGCCACGGCGACAATAACTGTCTCCGGTTTTGAGAAGAAGGGAGTCAACTGCATTGAAAGACAAAAGGAGAGCGTGTACAATCAAGCAGTCAAAACGGGGTCCCTTTGCTGTGTGGCCGCAAGGCCACATGGTTCGTCCGACAATGGTCACAATTGGTCAAGTTTGGGAGATAAACCCCGTTGGCACACTAATGAGGGATATGTGCCCCCTTTATCGAGCTCGCACTTGGACCAACCGCATGGTGAAGACTACGTGGGCACATCATCTCGAACGTTTTCTGCTCACAGAAGATCGTTGTCCTTGAGTGGTCGTGGAAGTAGAAGCTGGAGGAGGGTAGATGGCGGTAGACTCTATAACCATTACCGCACTCCCTCTGGAAGTTTATATGGTGGCAGTCCCAACAATTTTATATGGAATCCTCTTGCTCAATCCAGTCATCGTATTGCTGATTCGACAACAGCTGAATCAGGTACACGAATGTTCAAAGTCAAGCGATCTTTGTCGATGCATAATTCATTTTCATGGATATTTCAAATGATCACTGCTGGTAGATAGAACCTATGGTAAAGCAGAATCAAGTTGTCACTAACTAGATGCATAAACTGCAGTTCCGCTTTTGAGACTCATGAATTATCTGTCTTGTTCGTCTATGCTGGACTGTTATCATGATCATCGAAGTGGAGGTTGCCATCCTAGCCTGACAATTTTCAAACTTCGATCCTGCAGAAATAGTAGCAAGCCCTCTAACCTCGGCACACTCTTCCAAAGTGGTAAGTATTAACGCAAATTGTGACTATTGTAATGCGTCTATTGGGCCCGTCTACTCAATGCTTGTCTAGTCTCTGTCTAATGAACTACTGGAGCCGGATACATGTTCTCAATTCCGGACAGAGAATCGACAACAGATTTTAAAAATAAATTTTTAATTTCAACTATTTTCATTGCGCTATCTGCAGGAACACATTCTTACCCGTCCATCTGCTATACCAATAAAATCTGAGAGCACTTCATCGTCATTTCCCAATGTCACAATAGCCCCCCCTGCTTCTCACTTAGAGTCTGGTTTGCCATCATCTTCCCATGTGAACGACTCCGCATTATCTAAGCCCTCATTCCTGGTGCCTGGCAATCCTTCACGGAGGGAACATCATGAGGGACGTTTTCCTCCGACAGGTCCAGGTCGAGTGCCATCTTTAGATGGGCGCTTTTCCTTTCATCGATCAAACTCCAGTAGAAGTTCTAGCGCAGGGGGGAGCTCTGACTGGTCATCGTTCAATGGTTTTATAGAAGCGGGATCTGATGCACGGCAGGAATGGTTAAGGGTATCAAACGCCACGAGTCCATCTGACTACCGCTGGGGTACCAACCGGTCGGAGGAATATGATAAAGTTTCAGGTCAGATGTGCATGGAGAAAATTACCGCACGTAGTTCTCAATCAACCCCGTCCAGCCCGTGTCCCGAGGTAGCCTATTCTTCTTGCTCTTTGAATGACTTAGCTCTGTGAAATTGTCCTAATGAATATGATCGGGCTAGTGGTCTTGCTAAGTGTCGTGGATGCATTTAGTCTTGGATATTCTGGAAAGGTACTTACTTTTAATGTAATTCATTTTGTTTTGGAATTAGTTCTAAAAATTGGATGGGTGTGTTGTATATAATCACTCGAATATCGACAAGTTTATCTCATAAAACGTAAAATTGTAGTTGCGTCATTCGTTGTGCATGCACCAAATGCATTGTCATGTCCAACTTACTCCTCGTTCATGTGTTCTGATTCCTTGAGTTCTGTGCAGAATTGTGGTGTCTGCTCACGTGGACTTACTCAGCGATCTCCGTGGGCCTCCTCGCGTGTTATGGGTTTTCACGAATGCAATGTAGTTGGAGTTTTGGTTTGTGGCCACACATATCATACTGAATGCCTTGAGCAGATTACCCCTGATAGCTCTCGCCAAGACCCAGCTTGCCCACGTTGCAGCTCTGGGAAGGTTGCATCAAAGCAACCGATTGCGTCTATGCCCACTCTTAAATCTGGGACTGTACGAGGAAGTAGCTTCGTGAGCAGGCCAAGCCCGAGAAATAAACTGTCCAGAATTGGAGTGCTGGATGATACTGCTAGTTTCGGCAAGCCAAGGTTTTCAATAAGTTCGCCAGGGGAACCTTCCTCTTAAAACGGGAGTTGCAGAATGATGTCCCAAAAGTCTTCACATACTTCACATGAAGGCCTTGTTCGTGTGTATGCCTCCGTGCATCCCGAATGTAACTGGAGCACATTTGAACTAGGAAGATTGGTTGGTGAGAAAATTTCAGCGGAGATGGTGTCTCTAAAAGTTGATGCAGATTGCGCTTCGAAACGGACGCGTGAGGATTTTTGGCTTTACCTTTCGTGCAGTTGTTGGTCGTGAACCATGCTCTGATTCGTGTTTCTCGGTGTTTTCTGAATGTGATTCAAGGTCTGTCGTCATGAGTGGTGGTTTCCTGCCGAGAAAAGTTGCCATTTGCTTGTTCTTAGTTTAGGGTTGTCAACACTGTTATTAGAGCAGGCAACATCTATTGGATGCCTTTTCATCTTTCGAAGCCTTTGGTTATGGAGGGTCAGAAGTAGAGAAAAGTCTCTAAATTGAGTGCTCCCAATGGCTTTGTTTTAAGATACAATAATGTCCTTTGCAGAGGGTATCATGCCAGGGATAGTTACAATGTATATACTCCGCTGGGCATGGCATTCTTCCTGATAAAGCCACTGGCTTTCACTTTGTACTATACTTAACATTTTGTAAATACCATGGCCTTATGGGAAGCATAGGCACTTCTCTTTCCTAGCCAGAGTGAGGAAATGTTGTCCTGAAAATGAGATCTGTTGTGAAAACTGATGCTTGCATAGTAATTGTTTAATTACGCTATAATTCCTCAAATGTCCTTTGCTTTCTATTCATCATTTGATAATGTTTCCCAAATATGGGAACTGAAAACATATCATGACTTCACCATTCGACACTCTTTGGTATTTCTCCTTGGAAAAAAAAGATGGAATTAATTCTCACCTACAGAACATCTAATCCAGTTGATATTTCACTAACCACTCACCGTCTGGTGGTTCATTCTAAGGGTTGTTCCACAAGCTACACATCCACTGGAAAGATCAGCTTATACAGAAGAAAGAAAAAAAACAAAACAAAAACATTCTTAAAAAAATTATTTGGTAATTATATTTTGAAAAAACTTGCAAAAAATAAAAGTGTAATGAAAATATTTTTTGGGGTAGTTTTCCATTTTATTTATTTAGCTATATGAATGTACTTTCTTAACAATGAGAAATCACAGGTTTTTAACATGTAGAGGACCTGTGAAGTCAAGGAAAGTGAAGTGTACATGATAATTGGTTGATGTGCTTATGTATGAAAGCATTTTCAAGATGCTTTTGAGAATATTCTTTTGGCTTGGATTCAAGGTTCATTGTTCCAATAGAATATTCTTTCTATCCCAGTCCATGGCTGACTAACTCTGAAAAGGTTTTACTTCCACATTGCCACACAAATATATTTAAATATATGATTTTTTTAAATATTTGTTTTAAAATATATGATCAGAAGGATGAACATGTATTTTGTTTAATTGTACAAGAATACTAGAGTTTGTACAAGTTTTTATTGTTAAGTTGAAGATTATTTCATGACTTTGTTTTTTAAGATATTATTTCAAAATCCATCAATGTATTAAATATTTGTACATTTTATGTATATACAAAATCTGGGGATTTTAAGACATTATTGAAACCTTCCAATTTGTCATTCTGAAACTATAAAGGTAAGATCTCATAAACTGAAATTCTTTCAAATTCAAGAAAATAAAAATGATTGAGAATTTTCTTTTAAATTTTATAATAATTTTTATCAGGTAATTTTTTATTATATAATATAAATTATTTTAAAATTTTAACTATCAATTGGGTTTTGTCAATAAAAGATTTGTTCTTATAAAGAAAAAAAAATTAAATGTATGTGTATATATATATATATATATATATATATATATATCTTATTTTATACTTTTATTAAAGAAGAGTGAAAAAATAATATCAACTACTATTCTAAAACTCATATCTAATATCTAATATAATACTATAATATATTAAAATATAAAAGAGTAAAAATTAGACTTGTGTTTTATATACAAGTTGGAATATGCCAATGGATTATTTTTAAAATTTTAAATCTTAATATCTAATATTGTATAAGTTTAATTTTTGAATAATTTAAATTTTATAAATGAAGTATATATTTATATTAGTTTTATTATATTTTTAAATAACAATATAAAATGAGATTATTTTTTATTTGAAAAATAAGCATGCATACTTAAAGTATTTGGTAAACCAAAAGGATTATAGTATTATTAAAGCAACATGTAAGTCTTTGTCTAATATAAATAATATTATTAATAAAATTAATAAGAAAAATATTATAAATAAATAAATTTAATATTTAAGATTTTATGCTAAAAATAGAATCATTGAAAAATATTTAAGTATTGAATAAAATAAAATAGAGAAAGTTCAAAACTCTTTATTCATTTATATTCATCTTTTAAAAAATATAATAGAAAGAAAATATTCTAAAAATCTTTATAAATATACAAATCTTTTGTTACAAAAATTGTAGTTTTTTAAGAAATAGTTAAAAATAATATTTAAAGATTTATAAATATCTATATTAAAAATATTTAAATGTGTGAATTTATAAAATAAGTTCCTTTAGATATTACTATTCTCAATAATTTGATAATACTTTTAATGTCAAATGCAACAACTTTTAAATATTTTAATAAAAAATTAAATTAAATCAAAATATAAATAGTTATATTTATTTTTTCTTTAATGTTTTTATTTTTTATTTTTTTATTTTTAATAATCTTAATAAAGGTTCTTTAACTAAGTATATGAAAGAATAATTAATCAAAAAATAAATTAATATCTTTATCTCTAATAGAATTTTGATGTGATAATTAAAAAATTATTTAGAATAATGTTGATAAATAAACCAACAACCAATATGATATTAATTTTCAATACATATGCCTTTGTTTGATTACATATGAATTAGAGTCAATCAAAGGTTTTCTTTAGAAATATATATGTATATATATATATATATATATATATATGCAAGAAAGAAGATGTTATACATAGAAGAAAAATAAGAGATAGAAATAAAAATAGAAACATGTCCTATTATTGGCCAAAATTGTACTTCTCTTTTTACATTTATCAAAGACAATATTAATTTGAGTTTAAAAGAAATATTTCTAAAATAGAAGAACATCTAGAGTTTTTATAAAATTTGCAAGAAATATCTTAATATTTTGATACAAAATACATCTTTAAAAGAAGATAATAACCAAAGTACATAAAAACTATTATAGTTCTAAGAATGTAATATACCTACACACATTTTATAAGACATAATTGAATCTTTTCATAAAACTAAGGTGTCTATTTGTAAAAATTAAAGCATTATTAATATCATAATCTTTTTTCAAGTTGGACAAGTCAGAAATTTTTCTAGTTTTTATTAAATTAACATGTTTACTAACTTGCATTCTTAAAATAAACAAATATATACAGAGATACACACATTTTCAGATATATATATATATATATATATATATATATTTACAATTTTGTTTAATTTTCCATCTTTGACAAACATACATTAGAAAAATACACACTCAAATAATAAAATATATAAAATATTTTCAAATAAATAAGTTCAACACCATTTGCTATAAAAGAACAAATAAAACATTTATAAATACCTTTTACAAAAACAAAATGACATCAACATGGTCATATGTATCATATAACTCCTATAAGAAATAATTTGGTTGCACAATGGCATAAGAATGTAAAGTACACACTAGATGACACTATACAAAATCTATTAAAAAACAGTAATAATTATTATAGTCTTGCAAGAGATATTCCAGAAAAATTTTAACAAAAAACTAATAGAATTAAAAAATTAAAAACTTATCAAAAAAAATTTTGAAAAAGAAAGAAGAAGAACGGTATTCATCTACACTCTAACCTAACGAAATAGTTGATTTCGTGAAAATTTGCAAATTCAAAGAGAACATTGTACATCTATAATCAACTAGGAGTAAAATGTTAAATGATTGGAGTTTAAATCCATCAGCTTTTATCGCAAAGATGAAGAGACCTAACTCACATATTCAAATCCTGTTTAGATTGACAGTACCTTAACGACGTACCAACGTTGATAGACTCAAGAGATAGTTGCGCTGATTAGTCCAGTCATCCAATCTCAGCAAACCTCAGCAGAAAGAGCCACTTTTATGAAGACATGATGTAAATTCCTTTAGAGTTTAGAACTGAGTTTAGAACTGAGTTTAGAACAGTGAATTTTTTTGAAATAGATAAATAAATACACACACACACACACACACACAACGATTGTTCAGAGATGTTTTTCGTATGAAGCATTACTTTCAGTACTGCTCCTGTTTACCAAACGACATGGTTCATTGCAAAATAACGTGATGAGACAAG
The DNA here is from genome assembly GCA_036785485.1 of Physcomitrellopsis africana. NCBI lineage: Eukaryota > Viridiplantae > Streptophyta > Bryopsida > Funariales > Funariaceae > Physcomitrellopsis > Physcomitrellopsis africana. The sequence goes on along the minus strand of JAWRVF010000422.1, from coordinate 135,692 downwards.
CAGCTCACTAAATATGGAAAAAAGTAAAAAAATAAAAAAAAACAGTTCCCACCCAGAGCTGCTGCCATGTCGGGTGAGAAACAACAACGAATCGACATAGCTGAGCAGCATGATTTGAAGGCAAGGAAAGGAAACGAACCCACAAATCAGTTATGGCAGCTGGCGACAACAGCTGGATGAATACATTACGATACGAATGCTGGATTGAATTGAAGTGCAAAAAGAAAACCCTAATTCCTCTGTTCTGCAACACGAGAGGAGCAGATGCGTTAATTCTAGGGCTTGGGACCGACCTCAGCTGGTGTTTTGGTGTTGAGAGAAAGAGCATGCACACCGCCCCCCTGGAGCTCATCGCGTAGCAAGTCATACACGAGGCGATGCCGTTTTAGCAGATTCCGCCCTTGAAACTGCTCGGACACAACCTTCACGTTGAAATGCGTCTCGGAGGAGCCTTTCGGGGCACCTGCGTGGCCAGCATGCTGGTAAGAGACATCCTCCACCTCCAGGAGCACTGGAGCCAACGCTTCCGCAAGCTTCTTCTCGATGATCTGCTTCTTCGTCGGCATGGATATCCCCGAGGCACCAGTAGCGCCCTCAGCGGTCGACAACATGGGGAAGGAAGTGGAATACACCTGCAAAGTTTTCTCGATGCGCTTCAACAGAGTGCGAACTCCATGGCTACAGGACGGCGTCGTTAAGCTCTGCTTCAACCCTAACATATGAAAACCCTGAATTCAGACGCGAGCTTCGAAACCCAATTCCGTAGCAATCCCGCAACGCCTTTAGAGTAGGCAGCACAACTCACCCTGCTACTCCGAAGCACACCCAACTATGCACAGCTCTTAAACTCACGTGGCATTCCGACCTTGCGACAAAGCACCGTGTCCTTCAATCTCTCGAAATCGCTGCAAAACTCTTCCCGTATCGTCCTTCGTCGTCGTCCGTGGATGACGACGATGACGATGACGAGCCCTTTCTCAATTCCATTCCTTCGATGACTAGATTGGGCTTTTAGGTTTCTTTGAGTGATAAGTTCCTTTCTATTGTGTTCCAACTTTGGATCCTAAATTGGTACTTCAAGAAAAAACTTACATATTTGTCTTTATATTGCTAAATAGACATATTTCATGCATGTGCACAATCTCCAATGTTCTATTGGTATGAGGAATTTGAAGTATTCATAACAACACAACAAATGGTAGGTGAGATACTACATCCAATTTTATAGGATTTTTTTTGAGATAATCTGCATGGTTGATTTTGTTAAGAATACAAAAGATGTCTCTACACATCTTCATTCATATTGTAGACTAGTGTTAGAATTATTTTTTGACCATTTAATATACAAATGGCAATTTAGAAAAGAAATAATGACATATACATCAAGGATTAGAAGCCAATTTTTTAAATCTTCTAATTAACTATGGAGCTTTTTGAAATCAAAATAGAGGAGAATTCTAAAACTAAACTTTACTTCTTACTAGAATAATAGTTGATTCAAGATTAAAGTTTCAAAAGAAACAATGTTAATTTGGATAATTTGTCATACAAAGATGATAATCAATAAATAAAGGATAAAAATTAACAATAACTCATTTAAATGTTGCCTACGATAATATCTTTAAGTAATAAATTATTCATGCACAAATAAAAGAAATGTTCTTAAGCTAAGAGAATATAGCATTATACTACAATATCTTTAAATAAATTAGAAACTAGTCCAAAATGATAGATGCCATTGATGCATATTTTGGAAACAAACTCTCTTTGTAAAAATATTTGTCCTAAGATTCAATTTTTATTAACATATAAGACAACTTATAGATGGAAAAAAATATTATAAATAAATACGTTTGAAAATAAGATTAGAAGATATAGTAGAGCCCTACAAAACAACAAAATTACACACACATTGGATAGGAATCAAGTAAATAGAAAGAATGTACAATATTTATTAATTATTTTGTCTTATCTTTTTTTTTAATAAAAGCATTAGAATTTAAGATAGATTGTTATCTTTTAAAATTTAAATCAATTTAATAGATCTATCTTGAAAGCAAAAAATAATAATAAATCAATCAATCAATCAATTTTTTTTATTTTTTTTTATTTTTTTTTATATAAAGACCTTATAAATAGACCAATGATGCTTTATACATAGTATCAAGATCAAATTCCAAAAATCCTAAAAGTTTCTAAAAGAAAAAATTGCTTAAAGATTTTAGTGGTGGAAGGTAAATTTAATAATGTTCTAATATTATCTAAGACATAGATCAAGATAAAACTCTAAAAATATAATATGCTCTTGTTTTACTAAAATAGAGAAAGTAGATAAATAAGAGACAAATATAAGATAGAAAGAAACTAAAATGGCTATTGCCAATTATAATGAAGCTAGAGAGTTTTGAATTTAGATTGAAATATAAGAAAGGTGCTAACAAGATTGAGAATTACCTTTTTCTTACCTCCATATATACTAGCTACTAAGAAGGTCTTATGAAAGCTTCCTAAAGACCAGATGACTTATAGCCCAAGTGCCAAGTTGTAGGTTGCTTCTAAAGTAACTTTCTAAGACTAAGATACTTGTAGGACAATTCACATAAAAACATTATTATTTTTCAAGTGGCGATATTTTTATTTGATCATTTAAGTAGCTAACTAAAAGATTTTAGTCTTAATTTTTTAAAATTTATAAAAAAATAAAAGTATAATTAATATATAATTTTATTTAATAGAAAATTGGATAGAAATATAATTTTTAAATTAAAAATTTGTTTAAAAATTATTAGAGCAAAAAGAAAATTTGATTACTAATATAATTTAAACAACTACCTTATTGATATTTTACATTTAAATATAAAATCTTGAATTTTTTATCTACTTCCAAATCTTCATGTATTCTAACTTGTAATTGCAATAACTTTATAAAAACACACACACAAACAAAATTTAATGTTCTATAATTTGATTTTGTTTACATAATTTCATTATAAGGTATTTTATTATAATTCTATTGAAAAAACATAAAAGTTATTTTAAAAATATTGTATTATATTACTGATATTTTTTAGAATTAAAAAAAAAAAAAAAAAAAAAAAAAAAAATCTTGAAAAAGTATATCATTTTTAATATTAAAAATTTTAAATCTAATACTTATTACTGCTTATTGAATATATCTACATACACAAACCTACATACAAGTGCATATTACAAGTCAAAAAACAATTTCACTGATTTTCATTTTATACTACCCTAGACAGGTTTGTTTTTATCCAAAAATGTTAGTCTCTTGTATAATCTTCTAAACCACCATTCCAAGAGCCATTCAAACAAATTCAACAAGAAAAAATCCATTTTGGAAGAGAACAAAACAAACTACAGCATTAACAAAAATAACAACTAAATAAAAACAAAAAACAATATGAGTGCTTAACAAAAAGCCCGTCGCAACCTTCACGTTCCATCAGCCAATCAATCAATAAATCAATCAACAGATTGTTTTCCATGCACTCTGCAGCAATAGTTCAGCCACCTTGTGACTAAATCAAGCATAAATATGCACAACATATTCAAGCATATTGTGCAACATGTCGACGCCGTTCATGCAAAAATGTTTAGTCGGTGACGCCGAGCACCAGATCTATTCATCTCTCCATTGATTCTCCACCTGCTCATCGCCACTGCAACTCCCAAAACAACCCGGACCTGCTCGTGTTCGACGTCGATCGACAACACTCTGGTTCCATCTGATCGCATCACTCTCACCTTCATATTCTCGCAACTCTTTAGCGATAGGGTGTGTTTGTTGCAAAACGGACGAGCTCGCTAGACTGAGCCGGTTCGTCGCACCTGGACCTGGAGCGAGGGGACTCGACTTGGGCCGAATCAGGAAAATGAGGGTGCAGTTTAGGCGTGGGTGAAATAATACAGCGGGTCAGAAGTGTTGGCTGCTATTGGTGAATCGTCATGAGAGATATTAACTGCTGTAAGTGTGTCTGCAGACACGAACTGGGTCAGTGAATCGTGGATGGATTCTGGTTACTGGTGAGGGTGCCATCCGCCGGAACAACTTCAGCGTGCATCTCCGGGGGGATTACGTGTTCTGGACCTTCCTTCCAGTCTGACAACCAGTGATGTGCGCTCATCGGCATCGAGAGGCATCACTGGTTGGGGTTTGGACTGGACTGTCAAAGCCAAACTACATCGATTCTGAAGGCATCGTCGATGTGTGCCACAGATCGGCATTCTCGGGAATCGCGATCAACCGATACTTACATGGAAGATTGATGCTCATCACTGTCCTCCTTGACGCCTCTGACTAAATGTTTTTGGCATTTGTTTGCTTCTTTGCAACCACCATAACCTGCAACCACCTGAGAGATAGAATTAAAACATATATTTTCTTCGGTGGCTTTCTTCTTTTGCTTTCCTAAGGCAGTACCAAATTGCAAGCGTGTGTGAATTTTTCCTCACTTACAGTACATGCACGATTTAGTCAAGTTTGGTTGAGGTTGCAAGGCCTACGGAAGAAGGATGAAGTGTTTTAACAGAGGTGATGGAGCTCTATATTTTCTTACATATCTGCTCACTTCTTTCTTTTTGTTTGTTCATCTATGTTTTTTTAAATTACTGCACACATTCTTAAGACATGTGATATGTGGAGTGATGTGTTGAATCTTCATTACAATAATCTAGTGCAAAAGAGAATGGTGTTGTCAATGCATTAGCTGCCAATAAGAAGGTGAAATTAAAAATAGGGAATTGTTAGGGGGACAGCCCCAGTGCCACGCACCCCCGGTTTGATTCCTGCCTGTGAAAAAAGTACCCACGCCCTAGAAAAAGATAAAAAATAAAGAAAAGGAGAAAGGGGGAAAGAAAGGTGGAGTTTCGGTGGGTGCTTTCTTGATGAATGCTGCTTCGGGAGTCTCGAATGGTCGTCGAAATCGTCCTGGTCGTCTGCGAGGTGTTCTGCTGCAGCGGGCACTCCTTTTGCGGCGAAAGATTCGCTGGAGCGGGATCTTTCTAGCGAAAAGTGCATTGCATGCAGGGCGATGGACACAGATCCCCAGCAGTAACAGGAGGACCCAAGCCCCCCTCGCGGCCCCACGCCGAACCCTAACCCTTCCCTTGTGTATGTGTGGACACTGGTGGGTTCCTGCTCTACGCCACCGCGTCCTCCGTTTTTTTCTTGAGCGTGCTTCTGGGTTCCGAATTAGCCTTTTCAAACTCGATTCTGCCGTGGTCTTCGTCGATGCGTTCCCACCTCGAGCGGTTCTTCTTCCCTCGATGTCTGCGAGTCATCGAGGGATCAGTAGGGTTGCAGCAGATCGAGATTGTGGGTGGGTGTTGGGCTGTCTGAGGCTGGTTTGAAGTGTGAGCTTTAAATCTGTGCTGTATTTTCCGTGTCAGGTACTGGGTTTAGGTGTTTATTGCACTTCCAGGTTGATTTAGTATGTTCTGGGTTAGGGGTGCAAGCTAAGCTGGATAGCAGAGAATGCAGGTGAAAATGGACACCTGTGGAGATGGGCCTTTGAGTGGAGCGTGACGATATGAGGATTTTGCTACTCTTCAATTAGGGTTGTTTCTGTGAGGCGAATCGTAAAATCCCCTGGGGCTGGAAGGGTTGGCATCGTGTACATAATTAATCCTTGATATATGCATCTTGAAGGGTAGACCTCCCTTTTCGGTTATTTCAAGCTATGCACGGGAATGGTTTGGTTTGACGGGTCTTGGTGCACTTGTTTCTCCAGTAGGAGAGATGCATTACCCCTGCTCGCTTAGCTGCTTTGGTTTTAAATCGAAGGTGGAGAAGGGCTTTAGTTCGTAAAGGAAGAGTTGGGTTGTTCTAGAACCCTGTTGATACATAGTGCACAATGGAAGCTAAGATGCAATGGAGACTACACTTAAATTCAGCAACTGCGCAAAGAAGGGAAACGATCGAAGCATGTGACATGGTTCGGGAGTTTTATTAACGTTTTCAGGCATAGTTTAGGAAAGTCAATGGGAGTATTTCAGGTCTATCAATGGGCAGGAATCAGCTGAAACTTAGACCTCTGTTTTTGGATGGAGTCAAGGGCTCATGTTGGTAGCGACTGGTTGTCACACGAGAGATCTCGCTCGGAAGCGACAAGTGTTTAATTTTAAGTTGGAAATTATCTAGTTTGTGGGATTCTCACGGCAAGGTGCATCATTAGTCCCTATGATAAAAAATGGACCTACATAGTGGCGAATTTCGAACCGACATCTCTCTAGTGGATACACATCCTTCTCCGAGTGAAGGAGATGAAGCTCATCTGTCAGACCCTGACCATATCCTCCATGACTCCAATGGCAGCCATGTGAACGGAAACAGTCATTTAATGCACGCTAGCAACCACCATTCCCTCATTGCACTTGAGGACGAAGTAGTATATGGACATCCTCAGGGCTCACGGTGTGGGCGGATATATAAGAAAAGTAATTGGGTGGTGGAAGAGATGTTGATTCTGCAGGCGGCGAAGAGGGTGGACTTCCATCGCCATGATCGGGATATGAAGGGCATACAAAATCCCGTGCAGGAGAGGTGGAATTGGATTGAGGACTACTGCTGGGCTTCTGGAGTCCAACGAAGTGCTCAGCAGTGCCATGATAAGTGGGAGGTCATCTCAACAGCATATAAAAAGGTCTACACTAATGAAAAATACGCGTGCAATGGACACAAGTCTTACTGGAACATGTCACCCGAGGAGTGCAAGCGAAATAAATTACCACCAAATTTTCAAAAGGAGGTATTCAGTGCTTTGTTGGAGTGGTGTGATACTAAGATTAAGCATTCGGACTCTGGAGAGCTTGTGGTTGATACATCGGGGCCACAGGGACCATCAGGTATGCCTGTGAATTCCTTCTTCGGTTTCTTGTGTTGCTTGTCTAATACCTGCGTATAGGTTGGCAGATGTCTTGTTGTGGTTGCTAATCAATCAATCTGCTTTGTTAAATCAGTTGTCGGGGAATTCATTTCTTAGGCCCAAATCCTAATTTAAGACCAAGAGCTTCAATCTGTGCCATGTCCTGCACATGCCATTGAAATTGAACGAATTAACGAGCTGATTAAGCAAGTCTTTATTGGATTCTTATCTTTGATTATCATTCTGACAAGGTTATAACTTCACATGTATTTCAGGTTTGAGGTTGCCTGTATTGATATTACTCCTGAAATTAGTTCCGTTTGTGATTGTGTCAACTCTTTGTCGCCAGACAACAGAATATGAATCTCTGAGTATGTCTCACTTGCAGGTGTGAAAGCAGAGCTTGTTGACTCTGAAGACGAAAGCGGGGAGGAAACGAGCGGTCCAAACCAGTTTGGGAAGAAGAGAAAGTTGTGGTCAAAAACAGACGAGGCACTGGCTACAATACTGGTCCGCAACAACAAGAACGTTGTTGAAGCAATGCTGGAATCCGAAGACAGGAAAGACAAGCGACACCGAGAAGATCTTGAGATGGAGAAAGTGAAGCTGGAATTGGAGAAGGAGAAATTTCGGGGTGCCATGAAACTGGGCAGTGGTTATATTGACGCCCTCGTCAACATAGGTGATGGTCTGAAGCAGCTCAGTGCGGCGCTTTGTGCAAATATTCATTCATGATGCATGTTGGTTGCTTTACCGCAGTCTGCCACAAGGAGGGATAAAGGTATTGATTGTTTGGAGTCCTTGCAATCTGATGGGATACACATCCCTTCATGGATAATTTTTGCGCCAACTAGGTTTCTGGGATCACCAGCGGAGCCTTTTCATAATGTATCTGAGTTCAGCGTTGTTGCTGGTAGAATTTTGCGACATCGCTGCTGTTATTAGTTGTCATTAGCTCCTTCAAGAACTCTGCATGAAGTAGGAGGGATATTAGATGTGAAGCAGTTGCAAAGAAATGTGTTGCCCTCATGGATTAATTGCAGATTCAAGAGCTAGATCGCTCTTTTACGTAATAATCCTTTCAAGAATCCGCGTCCATTTTGATACCTTGAACACAATAATTCCGCAACCATGACCAAGCCTCCATGCAGATATGTGCATGATCCGTGGTCCCCAACTGGAGTTTCCTTCGCCATAAGCTTACTCTGATGGTGGTCATCAGACTGTTACTTGAAGTCTATCATGGAAGAGTACAGGTGTACAACAGAGTATACAGACCACACAGCATGATCAACGAGTTGCACAGATTGGTGAGGTGATTTGTGGTTTTCAAGTTAGAAAGTTGTGTGTGTACGTTAGGAATCGTTTGAGGGGTCAAGGATTCTTTTGGTGAGCATAACAGTTACGGTCACGTCACCTCCTTGATGATGAGCATGAATGCTTGCCCTCGCTAGACTCGAATCAACATCCCTTGACTGCGATCACCATCATTGCTGCTGACTCAGGGCCCTATTCGTTCACCTTCACGAACGTCTTCTGGCTCCCACTCGAAATGTACACAACCTCTGCAGTGTCTCCGTTACCTTTCAAGATATCCTGAAACTTAGCAACTTAAATTCTCCCGCAATTATGCTCTTCATGACTGCTGAAATCCTCTACTCCGTTCAAGTGGTTGGACTCTCTACCAGATTGGGAAGCCCATTCTTCTCATTCAAGAATAAAATCACTTGTGTCGAAAGCCAGCAGTTATCGACTTTGTCGAGGTCTTGGGGCAGGTGGAGGGGTTTGAATGTAGGACATGACCCAACGTATTGATTGCATCATTTTCACTGCGACTGAATTTCCAGTCAAATGGCAGAAGTTTTTCGTATCACGTTTCGAATGAGAATTTGCAAAACCTTATTTTTAGAATTTACCACAAAATGCACACAGATCGGGATTTGAGGCGCCAGATATGTAAGTGAGGAAAAGCAACCAGGAAAAACTTATTGGCAATTAGGGTTTCACGCGACAGCTCTATTCTGGGAATGCCTGGAAAGTGGGTTTTCATCTGGACGATTTCGTCGACTCAGACGCGATTCGCTCGTGTCATTTCCTGGTCGCCGCAATAACCCCTCAAACATGCAGAGAATCTGTGCATCACGTCCCTGGACGGAACCCTAAACCAAATTTATTGGCCCCTTCACTCCTGCTGCCACCACAGCTTGCACGAGAGTGATGCCCAGAGGGAATAGTACATTCTCCTCTGAATCTTCCTTCGCTATCATTCTGAGCAGATCTAACACGAATCGCCCGTTGGTATATACCAGGGCAGGCATATCAACATCCTGAGCAAAATCCTCCAACTCTTCTACCTAATCTATGCAATTTTACACACCCTTTCTCACAGAGCCCCCCTGCGTCGAATACGATGCAAAAACTAGCGAGGAGGGAAATGTTACCGATTTGTATGAAGAAATTATGTGCACAAAGGAATTGCGTAGTGCCAACATCCAAATAACGAAACATCCAGATAACGCATCTCATGCAACATGCCCTTCCGCGAGATCCATGTGTCCATCCCACGAGACCCACCACTCGTCCATATTTATTTTGAGCGACCATTAATAAGGTCTAACGCTAGCCTCAGAAACAACTTGTCAGTCGGAGTCAGGTCACAATCTGATCAGCTGTTCTCGATTGGAAAGTCGACACTTCTGGTTGATCCGTCTGGAGAACTCTGTTTTAACAATTAGTGCATGCGGGGTATTTCAGTCGTGTTCGACCGTTCGTCGACTCACAATGCCACAGGTACTATACCGTCGTATCAAATGAATCACTCTGAATATTGTCAGATGAAAGAGAAGAATTTAAAGAAGACAAGGTTTCCTGGTTGTACATGCCAGATCTAGGAGGCTCCTGATTGTAAGAGCACAGAATGTGGCCCACGCATCTACGGAGCAATCAGTGGCTGGAATATAATTCTTGGACAAGCCAAGCCAGGTCAAATAAGGTCACACACCCATCACAAAAAAACTAGATTCATTAAGTGATTTTCTCGTCGAACGTCGGGCCGAATTTCTCACACCCATCTTGCTGACATCTTGATGCTTGCTGTCTTAACATTAATAGCTTGGACAGTGCACACCGCCCGTATCATTCATCCTCTCGACATTTGCTCTCACAAACTTCATATTCAATGCCACATGGTAATGGTGGGCAGTGGTTTCTACCATAGAAAGAACTGAATGTATTGACATGCAGAACGGTCTAACAGAGGCTAATGTATATTCCCATAGAACAAGGGGCGCTTTGCAAATAACCTAACCTATCAATTTGTCTGGCTCTCGGGTTTTTGGGGACGATTCCCACCGGACACCAATACATAAATGTAGAAGGCCACCATTGCACCACTTATAAGGCCTACAACTCCGGTTGGAAAGAGCGCCTTGTTTACAGTGTAATGCCTAAAATACCTGATACCAAGAAATAAGTTACACGTGAGCAGAAGAAAATCTCAAGCTAAAACATAAATGGGAGGAAACGGGCAATCAATCTGATGATGTTGAAGAAGTGTAGCATTACAGCCTGAAAGTTGCATAGGAAACCCCACAAACAAGATGAAATGAAGATATAACTGGGCATCATTCAAAAGAATCAGTACAAGAACACATTACAACAGGCTGAACTACTTCAGAAAGATTATTATCTCAGGATTCAATCGACTCTAAATCTGTAGACAGAAGAAGAAGAAGAAAATACAAGCAGAGAAATAAACCTGAAGAAGATGAAGGTAGTGATGGCTGCTTGACTCTGGATGTACGTCATTGCGGACTCCCCTTTTTCCCACTTTTTCAAGCTGGTCAAACTCAAGTAAAGGATAGCGCTTCCTAGCAGCACACCGAACCTGATGGCTGAAATCGAGCCGGAAAGTATAAACCATAGTAGACCTCCGACAGAGAGGAAAGCTCCGTAAGGAATACCTAAGCAGAAATCATGAACCTTTGAACCGCTCTCTCCAGCTTCCGAATAGTGCGCACGAAGGACTGATTCTGCAACTTCCTTCACTGGCTCCGGCGCTTTCTCCACGACATATGCTAGATTATGTTTCTGCTTGTAGGCAGTTTCCTGTGCCGTTGCAGCGAGCCTATTCAATGAGATATCGGTTTGCTGTAGAAGCTGATTAGTGATATCTCTCAACTTCTCCAGTTCCTGAAAAAGGACAAGTTCAACCATTGAATTCTTCAAAACAGAATCGAGACTTGACCAATCCACTAATACGTGAATTCAGTAATTAGTGAAATGCTCTACTTTTTCTTGTGAGCCGGAGTACCAACGAGATAGGAGCTTGCAAAACTCCAACACAATAAGTTGTGTCTCGATCTCGTATAACGGATCTACTGGGAGGTCGCACACCCTACCGATGTTGGGTAAATTTTTTTTAAAAATAAAGAATTCCGATACCTCCAACCAACTACCGGCGCTTGTTAATCGTTGATGTTAGCAGCAAAGAGTCAGATACATGATTTACATCACACGCCCTGCCGTGGGGTTTCTGAAAGACAGCAATTGAGCTACTACACCTTGTAAGCAGTTTCTCGTGCAAGACTCTTAGTTTCGTCCGCTTTCCTTTTAAGATCCTCCACAGTGCTGGAAAATGCTTGCTTCGACTGGTCAATGCCGCTCTTGATCTTCAGTTTTAGATCCTCCCCAGTATTTCCCAGCGATTCCTTTCCCTCATCAACTTCTTTACTTGCCTTCCCTTCCGCATCTTCCACGGCGCTTCCAACTGATTGCTTCGCCCCATCGAAATCCCGGGCTGCTTTGCTGGCGGCGTTCTCTGCCTTCGTTTCCAGCGGCTCGTCAGGACTGGAGTACGAGGCTCGTGCGATGCTCCTCTGCAACCCAAACCTCTTCAAACCTTTCCCTTGGTAACCCGACGATACCCCTCCGACTTGCATCAACTGCACTCTAAGAGAAGCGACAGCTACTGCCCTGCCGCGGAAATTCTCACTCTTCCCGGCACCATGATCAATCACTGATCCTACGATCCCCAATGACGTGCTCCCAGAGCAAACAGACGACATTACCCTCATGCACTCCATCTCTTCCTCCCTCTATCCCACAAAAGAGAAAGTGAAGAATCAGAACACACAGAAAAAAGTTGCAATAACCTCACGCTCTCATGTGATGGAACCCAATCCCAGAAACAAAATCCAAACTCCAATTCAGCGTTCCTCAAATATTCTCATTCACAAAGGAGCGTTGTCATCCTCCATTTTCCACATGAACACTAAAAGCAGGAAACTGCAAATATAGAGTTTGACTAATTCCGAGTAAACCCTGCACTTGACAACCTCAAGAGAAAACAAACAAAACAAAAATTCCGGACGTGCTTCAAGCACACATTCTTGCTGGCATTTGTGGTTATTTTGGTACGTAGAAGACAGCATGAGTTTCCAGATGTTTCGATAGAACCCACGTTCGAGAGTGCATTGGCATCCTTCGAAGGTGACGAATGCTTGCGTCAACAGTTTCTTTTCGGAGCCTGGAATGGGCGTTTTACACAATGGGACAAGTCAGCCGCTTTCACACTGCGCCTTCTGATTGGCCCATCGTCCACATCCTGTTCATAATGGAATGAGATTTCGAGGAGCTTCGTGGGTGAAGACTGAATTCCATGATTGGAGAGAAAACTGATAGTGTCTTTGAGAATGGCATTCTTTCCGGTTTCTAAAACATCATTGGCTACCGGTGAGACGTATCAGACCAGCGACGGGAAGCTTTCTTCCGTCCGGCCCCCAGCAGTTTACCCCATTCCGACAGGCAATAATAGGACATATTGACAGAAAGCTGAATGACAGAGACGGCACAGCATGGAGTGAGATTGAACGTGGAGTGAGATTGAACGTGGAGTGAGATTGAACGTGGAGTGGGTTGGAGGTGGTGACAACCATCTGTTGGTAGCGAAGATGGCAAAATTCTATCAAAGACTTCGATGTCCTTAAAATCAAATTTGCTTCAGTATTTCCAGACTCTGGAAAAAGTAACAGAATAAGAGTTGGATCCACAGGTTTGGCCACATCCAGCCTCTCGCTAAAAGAGAAGCTGTATCGTACGAGAAAGAAACATTATCAGAATTTGAGAAGGCTGAGGAGATGAGAGAAGAGAGATGAGTAAGGTGAACCGGTCACCGTCGCCCCAATAGCGCAGTAATAGGGCTGTGGATATAAGATTCACAATCAGAACTCAAATCCCAAGAGAACAAACTTTCGTTTGCAAAAATGCACACATTGTAGGTTCAGCACCCGAAGAGTAGATTAAATCTCGGAATCCGTCCGTGAATACCAACACCAATTCCTTGAGTGTACTGTACAGAGTGTAAGCTCTAGGCGGTTCTCAATACTAGAGACCAAGCATATTCATGCTCATCAAGGATATCTAGGCTTTCTACGACCCAGAGCATGAGCGCAATCTCTGTAAATATGGTTGCATACGCTACCTTGCACTTCACACAAAACCATGAGACCTAATCTAACAGATTGGTCTCGTTTGGAAAGACAAGTACATCAAGTTAAGTAGTTAGGGGCAGTAAGATATAGCAGACTCCGTGATTGTTTACAGTCACCTAAATGTGCATGAGGCATTGTTGTCGTCATCTTTAAGTCTAAAAAAAATCGATCCAATGAAATCAGAAAAATTCCCTTATGTTCGTTGGTTGATCGATTCCTGCTCGGCTAGTTCCTTGTTCCGCAAAAACTCTTTCTCCTGAAAGTTGAGGGATGCAGTTTCATCTTCGGATTTAGGTTTGCTCTCCTCTAGTAAGCCTAGTGGATCAGCGGTGTCCTTGCGAATGCGTTGCGTCTTGAATGATGCAAGAGCCCTGTGGGCATAGCCATACTTTTCCAGCACTTGGTTATCTGCAAAATTGAAAGCTCTCTCCATCTGCAAGAAACATTCATCCACTTCGGGAGTCACAGAGAGTTGGCAGGGCTTGCACCCTACGAAGTGAGTCACGAAAGGCCACCGCTCGTCTCCAAAACCGGGGTGACTCTTCGCCATCAACTCTTCATACCTGTAAACCAAGTATTTCCAGTACCCATGAAGGTAGAACTCCCACTCGACGTGCGTCTTCAGCTTCCATTTAGGGTCATCAAAGAGCATAAGGTAGACCAGCGCGGATTGATCATCAGCTTCAAAGGTAGGACGCTCAACTAGCTTAGCAGTCAACATTTTGCCTGCAACAAGTGCCAAAGAGAGATTAGGAGTGAGAAATGAAGGACCTTACAGCAGAGGGCCTAAATCACACAGAAATACTCCCAATTCATGTATGATAGAGAAGGCATAGCTGCAGATGAGAATTTCATGCATCGAGCAAAGGCGAGTGAAGTAGCCGCACCTGCATTAACCCTAGTTTCTCCTTCCGGGCCAAAGGGAGCCCATGCATCGAGCAGATCCATAGACCATTGACAATTTCTGATGAGAAAACTACCAGTATTCAAACCTATCCAACGATGCTGCTCAAACAAGAGGTTGTGGAACCCATGCACGACCAAGTTCTTGCCCTCATACTTCTCCATGGGCATCTCAAAAGCCATGTCCGTGAAAATGGCGTCACTATCCATCCACCATATCCACTCGACGTCGGGGTGATTAACCATCAGCTTCCTTATGAGTGGAAGCTTAGCCCAGAACGAAGTCATTTCTTTAGAGAAAGTTGCCATGTTGTAGAAAAACTCGAGTCCGTGGAGGCGAGCGTAGTCGAGTCTGTTCTTTACAAACTTCAGATGGTAGAAATCACCCATGGGATTAGCACAAGGGCCGGGCTGCGACGCCGACACGAGTAGCATCTTCGGCTTGCCATTACGGGTCTTGTTCCTGCCTGGGTTGAGGTTGTTCCAAATCACCCGCTGCTGGTCCCAGTTTGAAATTTTGGGACCTAGAGTATAAGGCGTACTAGGGTCCCATTTCTCCTCTTCGACAAACTTACTGGCGGTCACTGGATCTGGCTTCTCAGGATCATTCACCTCGTCGGCCTGGGCCAGCTTGCGTCCGTGTCGATTGTGCCCAACTTGAGCCCATTCAGTGGTACCTTCAATGTCGCCCAAATGATGATCTCTTACCGTCACAGTACTTCGCAGAACAAGGATGGTAACAAGAGCACACAGAAGAGTGACCTTATAAGGATTCAAGGCTTGCATCATTTTGCGGGTCGTGGGAGTCATTACTGAGAGACCGTTCATCATGTCTGGCATTCTGCGAGTCCTTGTGTCTAGGAGACACAGATAGAGAACTTGAAAGATCTTCCAGATCCTTACTACAAATATCTATGGATTGAATGCTTCATTGAAGACAAGTTATCACATACTCCTCGGCTGCGTATCTGAAAGCACACCCGCAAGATCACAAATAAACATAGGCAAAACAGAATAGCTCCAAAACGTCCACTCAACGAACAGACTTCTAACTGCACACTTAGAACTAAAAAACTCCCAAAAGTGGCACGAACTTCCTCACTCTGCATTAGATTCAATACCCACAACATTATTTCAAGGATCATTAAATAAACCTCTCATACAAAAGATAAAACGAAATAAAAGACGAGAACAGAAATCAGACACGGACACAAGCAAGTACATCGGAAGAGAACAAAGTGCCTAGTCAGACAGACATAACACTTTTTCTGCACACCTCACAATCTACAAAGCACACGAAAAAGGCTAATCCAGCCGCAACCGAGCCACCACAGGCCTACACTACCCAGAAAACAAACCAAACCCCCGTCAAATCTTAGGCTCATCAACCCAACCATGAACAACACACACCACAAACAAACAACCCAGCGTATAGGACTTACACAAGCACTAGTCCGTGTTCATGCTCACACTCAACCTTGTAACCCGCTTAAATCCAACCAATACATAGCGCAAAACCTCACAGGCAAGAGAACAGTGACCACAGCGCGCTAGCATGCGCGAGAGAACAGAGAACTCACCACTTCGGAACACAGCCAGCACAGAGCCAGGTGAATCAAGTCGGCGACGACGAAACTCTAGTAAGTTCCTAAGGAGTAAGAGGAGATGCGATAACGTAGGGACGGGCAGAGAGGGTGGCAGGCAGCGGCGGCGGAAGCAAAAATGGCGTCGACAAGGGGCAGCAGGGACGTGGGAAAAAGGGGTGCGTTACGGCGAGGCACTGCGCGCCACCCCTCGACCTGAGGCCCGAGGGCGGAGAGATCCTCCTTCCTATTCCCTTCCCTAAGTTCCTCCTCCTCTGACTCTGTCTCTGACTCTGTCTCTGACTCTGTCTGTTACTCTCTCTCCTCTCTGGTGGGTGTGTGCGATCCCCGCTCCCCGCGCAGTTTAATCCGCGTTTTCCTTCGCTGCTCGACCCTCTGCTTCTAGGAGGGGGTTTGACAATGGGGGAGTGCCAACTCTCACACCTTCTCTTCTCTGTCACCAGAGGATCTCTTTTTGGGGAATTTTCTTTTGCTTTCTGAAATTTTTTTTATTTTTTTTGGAATTTCTGTTTAAATTTCATGTTATATATAAATATTAAATTAGGATTTTAGAATTTTCAAAATGGATAATTCAAATTTTTTAAAAAATTAAAAATTAAAATTAAAATTAAAGAAAATCCTCATGGTTTTTATAACTTAGTAGGTTATAACTTAGTAGAGGTAATATTGTATATATATTCTACATGTTTTATAACTAAAATCCTATACAAAACTATTTTCAATAGAATATATGACAAAATTTAAATTAATTCAAAATTTATAGATTTAAATTTTTAGTTCAAAAAAATAATTGAAAGACATGAAATATTAATAGAAAAAAATACATATTTATTTTACAAGTATGTCTAAGATAAATTCAAACTTAGACCAATAAAATTGTAAGCATTGTATAAATTTTTTTAAGGACCATAATTTTTACTGATGGATTTCTTTTTTTGTAAATATTCACAACTAATAAAAACAAATCTTTATTCAATCATTAATAAAGTAAATGTCTGATGTATGGAAAAGCATGATTTAATAACACCTTTTTTTTATTGGTTTGTAAACAATGTTCATCACAACAAGGCAAAGGGTTCAAACAAATTCATGCTCAAGTTGTTAAAACATGACAACTAAGAGACATTGTTTTAATGAAATTGTACTTTGTAAGTTTTATCACCATGAACAAACCTATTGCATTCAGTTAGTTCAAACAGTGAGTCTATCAAGGAAATTTGCCCACAATGCTGGCAACCCACAACCAAATAAACTTCTGAATATTTTACAAAGAATTTCACATTGAGGAATGGAAACAGAAAGAATAAAAAATAAATAATAAAATGAAATCAAAGTCCCATTACCATTTTAATATCTATCTTCAGACAATATGCATGGCTCAGAAATCTGGGTTGGTCTCAAAATTGGATTTTGCACATTGGATTTTGCACTTAGATTTCAAAATAAACAGGGTTTTCACTTTTGTCTAAGCAGATACTTCCACATGAGAAACAGTGAATGGAGGGCTGGTGTGATGGGTAATATTACATGCAACTGTCCTAACACAGTCTGTACTGTCCATGTGAACCACAGTTTCCAACAGCCTCTTTACATCATGTGAATGTTTTCAGCACATTGTTGTCAATCACACTCTGTGCAGTCTTCAAAGAAGAACTAGCTATCAATGTGCAGGACATTGACAGCTCCACAATCTCACTCTCAATTGGTAGGGAAGAAAACCTAGCCTTGCACTGCAGCTGTTTCCACATTAAATATCAGGAAAAAAAAAGTATTCAATAAAGAGTTGCACTTGGAGGAAGAAAAAGGAGAGAAGGAGAAAAACGAAGTGTGAAAAGTGCAAAAACATATGGCAAAAGCAAGTGAGATGGGCAAACCATCTGAAACAGGCTCCAGGTCTATGCAGATACAGATCAATTAGTCTTTGGATGTGGAGCAAAGAACTGTGTGACCTCTGACCTTGTTGAGCTAGCTGTTGGGAAGTGTTCTGCCTCCTGTTCCTCCTGCCATTTGAAATATTTACTTACATTAAATTAATAACAGAAACAAAGGATGTACATAAACATATCCCAAGAGGATCACAATTATGTGTGAATTAGCTCTACTCCAAAGTTGGATACCTACCTATGTCATCCCTTCCTTAATTGGATGATTTGAAAACCTAGTTAGGAAAACCTCTAAAACTACAATCTCCATATTATTCTACAAGTTGGGGGAACAGTCCATACATAAAATTTCTCATCACATTTGCAACAGTTTCAGGTTGCAGATGGCATCTTTCATGCAAATAGAAAATTATAAAAAAAATAAAATTAGGTTTAATGAAGTGGATAAACACATAGGACAAAATTGCAGGAGAAGTCTTCAAGGCAATGGTGTAAGAAAACCAACTCATGGGTTGACCCATAAATTGTGCTCATACCTTATAAATCTCTAACCTAATTTTACCTCTAAAAAAAGAACCTAAAAATATTCATCTGCATTTTCTTCACAAATTTGAATGAAAATGTGAGCCTCAGATTAGTTCATGATCACAGATGACCTCTCATATCTAAGAGTTTAATTGGATGCCTTAAAGGAATTAGTTTCAGCTAGAATCATCCTTATTCTTTTGCACCATGAATGCACTGCATGAGACATCCTGGCAGGCATTCTAAAAACTAAGTGCACCAGATGCTGTGCTCTGAAATTATTATTATAAAAAAATATACATATGTTCTTACAAATTAGAGATAGTTTATGTATGATTGATCCATTAAAAAAATTAGTATCTTTACCGAATCATATGAATGTGGATTCAATTTTAGAATCTTTAATCAAAGTTGTTTATGTTGGTTTTTTAATTACTTATGTAAGTAATAATAGAAACTAAGATATTACTATTAATGTAGTAAATCTTAAAACCCTACTAAAATAATAAGTTCATAGGTGTGGTTAGGAAGAAATACACAAAAATATTAAATAGTTTTTACACATACTTATATTTTTAAGAGAATATAGATTTTGAAATTAGTTTTTAGTTGTTATTCTATTTATTGAAAAAGATAATATTTTTAAAAAAATTAGCACTGATTGGTATTTTAATAATTCAATAGGAATTTGAATATTGGCAAATAATAAGGTTTTTTTAATCTATAGTTCTTTTTATGTCTTAAAAATATGTCCATACTTTTAATCTACTTATCTAAGTACATAAACTCATTAACTTGGGAATGTCCATTCTTTTATGTAAAACTTTAAAAATATATATATATACCAAATATTTTAGGTGTTTGTAACACTTTTAAAAATAATTTCTTCATCACATTGTTTAATTAATGAATTATTAATCTTCTGTATTTTTGTATGTGTATATATATATATTTTTATATATGCATGCAAAAAAATACTTATAATTCACCAACAATGCTATATAAATAGTAAATTATTGATTATAATATAAAAATTATAATATTGATAATTCATGCTTGTTATATTTATAAATAATAAAAATAGAATATTGATAAAAATATTAAGATAATATATTTGTACTCAAATAATATATATGTATTTCTAACTTCTAAGCCAAACTTTTTTTTAATGTAATTATTCTTTATTTTTTATAATTCTATTTCTTGATTACACTATGATAAACTAAATTTCATCTTTCGGATATATATATACCCATTATTAATTTTTTTTAATAATTTGATAATTATATTTGTGTTGTAAATTTGAATTTTTAAAAAAAGTATAATTATTCAAGAAGTTGTTATAAAATTAGATTATGTCTTATTATAAAAATAGTACTTGTTTTGAGTTGAATACACACCATATATTATTATCAACAATTGTGTTATTTGGTATTCCATTGCATTAAGACAAAATTTAACAAATCATAAAAGAATATCTTTTCTATTAACTTTGTTTTTAGACTAAAATCTTTTTTGAAATCACCTTTACAGCCATCATATAGTTTAAACAATAATTTCTATTTTTTGAACTATTTAAAAAACAAGTACTTAAAATTATGTAGAATTCTACTGTATTTTTTCAAAATTATGTAGAATTTCTACTGTATTTTTATGATATCACAGAGAATGACTAGTTTTTACTATACTCCAATGTATTTCCATAAGGATTACAAAATTCTAAAGTTTTATAAATGTATAATAGGTAATATGCCAACATTGTCACATCTCATTATTGAGTTTGAATAGTATTTGGATTCAAATATATATTTTTTCAATTACAATACAAAGACCATATTTTTTTCTGATTGATAATAATAAAATTACATAAAGAATAAAATCTGTCAATTATTTTAGGTATTCATATGGCATATTTATTTTATATGTAATGGATTCATGGATGATTTTTAAAAAGAAAATCGTTCAAAAACATATTATTTGTTATTGTATAAGTCATATAAGTTAATATTATATTTAAAATTATCGATCATAAATACTCAATTAAAGAGTACTTTTGATTATAAACTTTGCAAAAGTTGTACAAGATTTTAATGTAAAGTATAGAATTATATTTAAAACATAAGATTGAAAATTGAATTACGAAATTTATGCCAAAATTACGAGGTTGAAGATTCTTACAAACAAGTCTAAGTGTAATTTTCTAATCTTTTTTCATACAAATGAAAATTTATTAGCATCACCATTTTTAAATGGATGTTAAAATTGAAGACTTTCCATTATATTTCTGAACTCTAAATTGATGGTATTCCACTGGCCACGATCACAGTTCTTTCATACAATATTCCAATACGATTCACTGAATAACAATTAATGCTTTGGTGATGATATTAATTTACTTTGATACAACAATAATTATTCATAGAAGTATCGATTCACAATTTGGATTTTACATTAATGAGACAGTAAAATCTTGTACGATCATCCAACTATTTAAATTTCGTACAAATTTCAGGTTTCTTTTATTTTTAGTTATTATTCATTTCCTGTTCAAGGAGCTAAATTATTTCTGAGAATGCAATTCTACACTTGAAAATGATGGTTCACTGTATTAAATACAATTTTAGCGTCGAAAACATCATAAGTCCTAGCCAACTATTAGACGGTGTCAGAAATACTTCACATGGGCTTTCAATATCCTTGATTATAAGGAATCAAAATATCCTAAAAGCTGTCGTAATCGACGACTTACAATGATAACCCAAGTCAATGGTACACCCAGTAGCCTGTAACTATGTGTACTTCGGGGGCCGCTGCAAAATATTTGCACCAAGAAGCCATGCTCAAGTCCAAAATGAGCAATCTCGGTAACCTCTAAGTCTGAAAACAGTCGAATGCAGACCACATGCAACGAGAGTAGAACCATCCACAACTTCCTTACCAAAGAACCATCGATACACCTAGTCCTTTCTGATGCTGGACGCCAATCGATTACCACCACCGTTGGCCCAAGCTCCCCGCCCAAAAGGTCTTACTTCAGTCGCAGCGGGAGCAGTTGGGTTCCCAATCTCAGCAATAGCACCCCAAGGATTTGGATTCGCCACTCTGTCCAGAAGGGCGGCTGCGGAACCATCACCTAAGCGTACTCTTTGAAACTTTGATAGCTTCTTCTTGCGCTTATCGCCTGCTGCCCCTGACTTCGAAGCCAGAGCCCAAGAGGGGCCATCGGAACCACACATACTACACTCAGGAGAATCTCCTGCATTCTCCAACGTGCACGCACCACAAGTCCACCGTTTTTCTGGAACGGAACTAGCGGCTTGACCCGAAGAGCCAACTGACGGCTCCAACAAACCTCCCGTTGCCTTCACCAGCACTTGTGGCTTTCCGCGGCTCTTGCCGGGCCCATCTGACGCCTCAGAGTTGCTAGAATTGCCATCGTCTAGTCTGACTTTCCCTTTTCCAGTGCGATAACCGTCTTTGGATAGCACTTCTACTTCCTCGTTAGAAAGCGGGGATGACCTTCTAGATTGTGAGTTGCCTTCTTGTACTGCCTTGCCTTTCCCTGCTCCCTCTCCATTTTTGGCTACCTGAGACACAGAGTTACTGCTGGCTGCAACCTGAGGAAATGCCTGCTCGAGAGCTAGGTGAGCTGCATGTGCCTGGATTAACTCCTTTCCTTTTATGGGATCTGGACAAAGCCTTCCTAATTCTGACACAACGTCAGAAAGACCTAGCCGTATGATATGTCCATAGTAGTCCAAAGTGCTCATCTCCCCTTTACTGTAGCGTGCTGAAACGTCCTTGAAATCCGCGAATGCTTGTTCATTGCCCTGTAGTCCAACTTGAATGCTTTCGATCAACACCTTATTGGCTGCGCGTAACTCGTCCCTGCTTAGTTGCTGCACCATGTCTACACCACCTGATTCACTTCCTGAAACAGATGCCTCCTTACCTCTACTGCTCCCAATTACCCGATCCACAGCATTACGACCGGCAGCTGCAGCTGGAGGTATCGCAGCGGCCGAGGGCGTTGCACGCGGCAACGATGGAAAAGATGCACCTTGAGCGTTGCTACTCCCTCCGACCTGAGACCTCCGAAGAGGACTAACACTTGTCCAACTTCCGGGTACCGGGTCACTGTTAGCCGAGGATGGACGCGTAATACTGCTGGTCCAACTTCCCACTCTACTCTCTCCGCTACCAACAGAAGGCCGAGAACTGGATCCAGCAGACCCTCTTGACCCTGACGTGTTCAAAACTCTCACAGCTCCACCTCTTCCTCCGCCACCACCCAAAAGGGCAGCCATAGATGCTGGAGCGTTTTGCTTCTTCTGTTTATGCTTTCCAGTACCACTTCCTCCAGAAGCTCCGGGAAGAGGAGGAAATGCAGTTTCCGCTAATGTAGAAGGACCGCTTCCTGATACTGCGCTAGCATATCGTGAAGGGGGTGGAGGCCCTGATTCCACTACTTCACTTTCAAGTGCAGCAAACGAGTTTTGGCCTTCGCGTGTTTCTCCACTGGCCGTGCTAGTTTCTGCTCCTCCTCCTCCACCAACGCTTGCAGTCATTGCTGCCGACTCCCGGAATGCCTCATCCAAGATTGCTTGATCAATGCTGGCTCGTTCAGCTGCGTCTAAGCCATTTGATTCGGTCTGAACGTTTTCTCTTCGCCCTCTACCGCGCCCATATCCATTGCGGCTGCTACCACTCCTACCACCTTCCTGTCCTTGCCTACGAAACTCGAGAGCAACTGGAACCTACAACATGAAGGGAGCAGATTCAGGTAAGCCGTTCCAAACGTGTCCATAAAACATTCGAGAAGGCCCTTTCAATGCAACAAACCCCACGAAATCCTTTCATTGCACGATTAATGTAACAAGAAAATAACTCCAATTTCCTTCGTCAACCGCAAGCCCCGTCATGAATCCAGAGAAGGCACTATTTCTTGTCAATCTACAACCACCCGGCAATGTCTGGGTTCTAAAATATAAGGAAACCAAGAGTGCCAGTCCAAATTTTGACTTAATCAACCTAAAATAGGTCGTTTAATTTTGCTTAAAGTATTATCTTTGAACGCGAAGCACAACAGCCTAAGCAGGTCTGCTATTTCTCACAAGTAATAAAAAAAAGAGCAGTCAGAGTAAACCAACGAACTTTACCTGCAGAACAGCATTTCGTTGAGAGCGGGTCATATTATCTCCGTGTGCGATAGCAGTGTGACGCTGCAGCACAAGAGCAATTCCAGATAAACAACACATCAGCTTATGATGCAGCAGCTGCAGCCGTCCAACTCAAACAACCATTTGCAGGACAATTTTTTTTTTAAAGTTGGAGTGTGGTATGGACCGAAACGCACCTTCAATTCTGAATCGCTTACAAACACTACAAACTTCTTGGTCAGGCAGTCCGGATGTTCACACAACGCATGCCTCTTCCGAAAATGTTTCTGTTTAGTCATCCAACAGAAGGACTATCGTCAGCTGAGGATCGAGAACGGACATGAGCGAATCACACGTTAACACTTCATGCAGAGTTCGCACTTAAAAACAAGCAATAGCTCCCCATCGCGTGCATCCACTACAAAGGAACAAAATTAGGGACACTATCCATTATCCATCTGGGATAATACAGGTTGAAATTTTTACATACCTCGAGGTCCTCATAGCTACTATAATATTCAAAACGACCTGGCCTAGCCCTGAACAGAACAATATGCGAGGTTAATCATTAAACATCATTCTTTTAAACATCGAGAGCATATTCATATTGCATAACCTATCAGCAAGGCAAAGGGTGAACTACATACCGTTGACACAGGTGACAAGTAAAATGCTCTACGGACATGTGATGGTACAGGTCGTTCTCGTCGTAAAACCGCTTCTTACAAAACTCACACATCGGGTGACCAGAGAAGCCCCCTCTCTCCTCTACTGTTCCATCCGCTTCGGAGTTACCCCTCTCTTCGTGTCGTCTTAGCTGACTTTTTGTAAATAGACGTTGCTTAGTTAATAACTCCTACATCAACCCGACACCCAACATGTATGTAAAGTTAAGAGCCAGAAGAAAATGCTAGTAAATCTTCATACAATCAGCATGGCGGCAACGTTTCAATGTAGACGGCACACCCGAAGAAACTTAGGTGTGCCCCGACCATGCGCAGTCAAGCCAAGAACACCCCTGCCACACTGTTTGAAAATGTATACAGTTGCAGTGATCGATCATCCTGTGAACATTCTAAGTGTTAAACATATGCCCAGCAGAGCTTTTAAAAGCACCACTATCATCTATTTTTACAATTGCAAGGAAAACCCCAAGTGTCCACGAACTAAGCAGACACGGTGCGATAGTGTTTCCAAATCGAGAAAACCTGTGAGGTCTTCTCATTACTCACAAAGAATCAGGGCGTGGAGTAATGTGATACTGGGCGATAGTCTGAATGCGAAGGCTTATACAAAACCCAAGCTCGAACCAAAATTCAACGTACATCCATACCTTTCTGTTATTCAAGCACAGATTGCACATTTCCAGATGGTGCGCCCTGGAAAGATGATCTCGAAGCGAATCGATGCTCCTGAACACATGACCCTTATTAACGGCACCCTTGGGTAATTGCTCAACTGGCCCGGACGATTCCCTCGCTTCGCATTTGCTACACGAAAGCCTGCACATAGCTTTGATCTTCTCATAGACTTCCGCATTGTCAACGTAAGCTTGGACGCTGTCCTCATAATAAAGTTCATTGTCAATGTTATCTTTCCGACGGAGCTGTTCTTCCAAATCGCTGAATGACGTTACCACCTTAGTGAAATTCCCTAGTGCCTGTGTGTGCAGAACCCAAACACGGTCAGATTTCACACCAATGCGTTTCACATCAACACCCTGCTTATCACACAACACCAACTAAAGCCCTAAATTTGAAAGATTTCAATTCCTTGATGATCTGAACACCCACCTTGGTAACAAAAACACTAGGGCACTCCTGTTTGCAAAAGAAACAATTCTTGGTCTGATTCAATAAACGCCCCTTCAAATTGCACTCGTAACAAGCATCTCGGTGCCCACATGGCCCATACGCCAACCATTCCAAAGGCTCTGCGCATATCTCACAAATATCCTCCATAGCTACTAAATTACCGACCGAATCCTTTGAGACAATAACCAAAAACGAGAAGAAAAATCCTCAAAATCTGTCTCTGAACTCGTGTGTGGCTGGAAACCCTTGTCTTACTCTATCAACCACCTCTCGCCTCTCGCGCGGGTCTCCGCAACCAAACCCTAACGATTCGCTGCCACACCCTCTACAGAGAGAGACACACACACACATACACACACACTCTCATATACTCTCACATACTCACACGAGATGTAGGGACCAAGGCAAACTAAGCCGACTAGGAAATTTGTGGCCTCAGCAACACATGGTGGTCTTCATTCACCGCGTCGACGCCGCGATTGATCTGCATTCTCACCACCACTCTAGCTTCATACCTATCGCTGGATCCCTTCTCCTTCTCCAGCCGAGGCCCTTTCTCACCCCCGAACTTTCCTGGCTCCTCCCTTCGGTGATGACATGTGTGCCATCGTGCAATGGCCTCGTGACGGGTGTCCCGTGTCCCAAGACCCCCAGTCTTGATGTCCAAGACCTCTAGTCTTCATTTCCCTTGTACTGGAAGTCTGCACTGCCAACCAAACCTACACATCTTAAATCTTTTATTTGTGCCTGAAGATATTTGTGGTGTTGAGCCTTCCATTTCTTCTCTTAAATCATTTGTAAAGAGTTTTCATATTTTATCATGAAAATATATGAATAACACGTTTAGAGGTAGTTGGTATTGCATACGGTTTTTTTGTTTTTTAATAATAATTTTTGAAAACTTTAAACTATTGAAATTCAAAATTGCACCACTGTAACTTATTTTTTTAAAATATTTGACGGGTCTTTACACTTATAAGCCTACTTTGCAAGTGTATGGAACAAAACCCTTACAAAGGCTCCCTATTGTACACAAAAATCATTCTTTAGAAGCCTTGGCTTTTATAGACAGTATAAGATAAAAAATAAAAAAAATAAAAAGTTTATGAAATGAACCAAACAATCCTTATATTATATGTCTATATATATCAACTTATATTTATATTCTAAAACTTTAGAAAATAAAATATTCATTTCTTATTTTTTATGCTTATTTTTAGCACATTATAACAAAGATTTTTTAATTTTTGTAAAATCAAGCTCTTAAGGTGGGCTTGTTGTAAATTTTGGGAGATAAATACTATTCATACAATATAATAAAAAACACATTTCACCTTGTTTTTTTATCTTAAACTAAACTAATTTTTTTAAGTATAAACTAAGCAAATGAGGTTTCTTGAAATTAGCCAATTAGAGAATTTAAAAGTTATAACTCCTCATCTTCTCTCATAGATATTAATATTTCTTGAGGTTTATTTTTAATCTTTCTAAAAATAAAAAATAAAATATAAATCTATAAATATATTAAAATTTTAATATTTTAAAATTTAAAAAGTAAATAAAAAATATATCTAATATATATTTAACTAAATATTAAGTTATCAAAAAAAAAAAATTAATTAAAAATTTTTTTTAATAAAAAAATCTAAAATCCTATTAGATGTAACATATCTTAATTAAATTTAATTGTGACTACTTTTTAAATTTTTATAGTAAAAAGAACTTATCTATGTATAAGATTTTTTCAAAGCGCTTGAAGGTGATGGTTCTTTCATCCACATTCATTTCAAGACAAATTGCATCTTTTTAAATAGTTGAGTTTCTCAAGAAGAATATTTAGTGGCTTCTATATGTATTTCTATTATTTATTTGTAATTTCTTTATTCTATCAATAGAATAATATATTTTTAGATTTAAAATAAATAATCTTATTATTTTATTTTATTTTATTATTTTCACATAGATTTATATATTGGAGCTAATTCTTATGTCTATATATTATGCATGGTACATACCACTTTGTATAAATATAAAATATGTAGTTTTTTCATAATACCAAAATATAAATTTTAATATATTATAATTTTTATTTTAAATAAGAATTGAGATAGAATGTGAATGGATTTTTGAACTCAATTTATAATGTGGATCTAAATTCTAAAACAAAAAATAATTTATGCAGTGTATCAAACTATAAGCTAAATTTTAAATCTTAATTTTTACTTTTATGGTTTTTACTCTCTTGCAAATGAGGTTGCATGCATTGCTCCTATAATACATTGAAGTTGTTTTTATTGAGTTACAATTGTTGACAAAGCAATTGCTAACTTTCTAAAAAAATTAATAAAATTTTGTATTAAGTTGGTCCAAAAGTGGAAATGAAGTGGAAGAGAAATATTAAAAGGTAGATGGTAAGGTAGAATACTAAATTAAATAGCACAATGAGATTTTGAAGATAGACTATCAAAAACATTGAAGCAATCTTGCCATGCTTCTAAATATTGAACAAGCTCAAAAAAAAGGCTAGAATCTTTTTGTGAAGAAGTATTCTACAAGAAATATCTTCAAATCTTTATCTTCTTTTTGAGTGATATTCTTTGCATTATTGTAGATAGAAAGATAAAGGGCAATATGTCCAATTTTGTGATTTTTGATTATTTAAGGAATTTGAACTTGAAGATGGTTGATTTTATTATTGAAAAAAATTTCTAGTAATTTTTTGTTGACTTACATACTAAAATTCATCAATTTTTTTTTTTTTGGTTCTAATTTAAATAACATACTATTTAAACTAATTTATACTAAGATTTATTAAATACTTATAAAATAATGAAGATTTAATAGGTAAGAGAATTTGTACTTTGCCTTCTTCTTTTACAAAAAGTGATAAGTACATATACCAAAAGAGTATCAAAAAGAGTTTCAAGAGGCATCATTTATTCATGTAATGATATGAGAAACAATGACAAAACTATAGAAGCGGGTGGACAATTAACTGATAGTTTTCTCTAATCCTACTCTTTGCAAGATGTTTGACTACCACATTAATGTTAAGATGTATTTGAAAGTAAGTGCTACAAAATATATTTACAAGTAAGTCTACAAGGGGCATAATTGTGCAAATAGTTTTTCTATCAAATCCTATTCAAAGTAAAGATAGTATGGAAGTTTTTAATAAATTTAAGGAATATTTGGATGCTTGTTATGTTTTATTATTAGAACTGTATGTTTCATGACTTGCTTTAATATGCTACTTCTAAACCAAAGCAAGGATCTACTATGCTAATAAGTTTATGAAGCTGGATGTTGTATCACTTATACAATAATTAATATCTGTTTTTTATTTTTTTATTTATTTTTTGGATAGTTGGTATTAATTAATCATTATTAGAAAATTTAATTCTGATTTTTCAAAAATTATATGTATTTTTAATAATATTTTTGTGTTTTTTTTTGTTAATAGGATATGTTGATAAACATTTGAATTTCCAATATTGAAGTTTTGAGCAGAACAACTTAATAGAAAAACATTTTTGTTGACATTCCTTAAATTTCTCTATTTCTCTAATTTTGCAGTATATACAAAAAGAAAATCATTTGATTACATATTCTTTAAATAAACTAATCAAATAACAACCATTGATGTTTCTAAGAACCCAGATTACTTCCTTTTTGATTAAAAATCTATGTCTATTTTATGAAAAATAATTGCATTCAAAAAAACTTCTTATCCCAATGAAAGATGTAGCAATTGAACAAAATAAAACTTGAGATCACATTAGCAATTTAGCTTTAACTGAAAAATGTTTGACCATCAAAAGGATTGGTAGACCTAATAATAGCTATTCCATAAGTTGTTGAAACCAATATATGATTAAAATAATACTTTAAAATTATTAATGAAAAACCATTTTGAAATTAAATTCAGTTGTAGCATTTCTTAATTACCATCCAACAAAGTAATGGATTTTTGAATCTTAAACTTTCATAACAAGCAAAGAATAAGGTTAAATATTCAAATCCTTTAACCAGATCCAAAGTAAATAGTATATTTCTTATTAATATTTAATTCATTATTTCATAATTAATAATTTAATTGTAAAGATTAAAAATATTTTATGCAATACTGATTAAGCAATCACAAATTTACCAGCCACAGTTTTTTAATAATGTTGACCATGATAGTTTTACATTTAATAACACAATTAAATGCGAAACTATCATGGTCAGCATCATGTGACAGAAAAAAATTATAATAGGGCATGATACTAATAATTATATATATATATATATATATATATATATATGTATATAATGTGTTAGATTTTATTATTAAAATAATATGGAAGAAAAAGATCTGTAAAATATCATTTTTTAAAAAATTTGAGATAAAAACAACCTACTTTTCTTGATTTGTGATACATTAGTTTGAGAATTCTCTAAACATTAGGTGTATCATTGTATTTTTTAAAGCAAATAGTGAATAAAAACTGTTATCCTGCTCTTTGATTTTCATAACACATTCTATTTGAAATGAGAAGGTTTTTGATAATCCTAGCATATATCTCAAGCAAATTATTTTTCAAAACCCAAAATCGCTATAATTTAGTGATTTTTATTTTTGCTAATGTCACCATTGTTTTTGCTACTGCCACCACAATCCACCACCCATTCAACATATTTCTTTAGTTTTTTATTCCAATCAAAAAAGTTGTAATGAAGAATGGTTTTGATGCAATTGTTGTTATGAAGTATATATCATTACAACACAATAGCAACAATAATTTAATTGTAAAACATTGTCACCTGTTTTATTATGGTGGCAATAGCAAAAACTATGGTGATATTAGCAATACTCTCTCTATATATATATATCTTACATTCATTTTTTATTTTATAGTTATGTCATCCACAAATTAAAAATAGTAATTTTTACTTCACATTGACATTGATTTTCCATTTTTTATGTTGTGGAATACACCATTTTAAAGTTCAATACTTGGTGGTTTCTGAAATTCTATACTATAATTTTGTAATACAACACACTGAAAAAAATAAATATCACATTTTAATATTTTTTACAAAATAATAGTTATTTTTAAAACAAAATAAAAAAATTAATCAAATAAATTAAGCTGTTAAATTTGTAAAATTGTATAGGAAAACAATCCTTTTAATTTAAATTGATAAATCTGCATATAAGTAGAATCTTTGAAAATAAAAAATAAAATCAAACAAACCTCGGTCCCATTATCATTGAAACTCGATTTTTCTAACTTCTCCTTGAAAAACTCTCCTCCTGAGTACTTTGTGGACATTGTCTTTGTTGACGAAGTATACAAAACACTCACTGGAAGCACGTTTTTTGTGAACAAAAATCTTGAATAAACCAACCAAAGTCAACGCCGGAAAAGACCTCGAAGCCCTCCACCGCTCAGTTTTCCGAAGTCAACCATACCGACAATTGCAAACGAAGATTTGCAGACAATGGCGCATTATTTTGCTCGCCGATATAATTCTTCTTTATTCTTTGCATAATTCAGAATGTTTTCCTCAAGAGGAAGTTGGAATATGGGTACACACCAACGTTAGGTCCGTGCTCTGACCAGCAAACTTTCTAAGCAGTTTTTCATCGATCTGAACTACAATGCTGCAAAAGAGTTCGGTGTGTATGTATCAACGAGGTTCGAAGATTTTAATCTGAGGCTGTCTGCTTATTCGCAAGAATGAGCATCTGTTTTGGACACAATCTACTGACATAAAGGAATCAATCGTGCCATTACCAGCCACTCATGCGAACTATGGCTAAATTTTCTCTTCGAATGGGTAATTCACTTTGTTGGGTGAGTTTAGCAGCTGTGGTCTCAGCAGGAAAGGGAATGGAGCGGTGAGGATTCTCGGCGGAAGTGGAAAGATGAGCTTTCATGTCAATCGTTGGCGAATTATGATGCTTAAATTTACTTAGCTGGTGAGCACATTGTGGTAGTTGTATTCGTTGCATGCACGGCGGACTGATTGTTCGTTATCGCATTTTTAGCTCCGAACTTCTTACGTGGGTTACTCTCTTTGATGCTGGATCTCCAGTTCTTTGCACATAGTAGGTACATTGGATGTGATCATGTTCAGTCCTGCATGAATGTGTTCATTGTGTTGGTTTGATTCTCCTCTGGATATTAAAGCCGTCTTCCCTGTTGTGATTGGCGTGCCACCAGTTTTACTTACCCTGAGAGGCATATGCTTTCAGGTTGACTGCTGTAAATAACTGGTTAAAATCAAGCTCGTTAACGTTTCTGACAGAGGTAAGACGCTCATTGAGGAACGGTCTTTTTCGAACTCTTGGATCCTCCGACTCCTAATGAAAAGCGTGTCCATGAGTCTGCAATCGAGATTAAGGCAGCTTGCCTACCACATAATTGTGAGGTTTTGACTATTCCAGTTGTTTGTGATTGTCAGGAAGGTTGCCACTCAAGCTGGATTCACGTACAAGCAGGATTCTTTTGACGTTACAGAGAAAATGATGTCAAAGTTCTGAATCAAAGAACTCACTGCCTGGCATGGTCATTGCGAGAATCGCTCACTCAAAGCGTTGCGAGTCAGCACCATTCTCACGGCCAGATAGCCAGAATTGAAGAGTGCGTCCTGATCCAACATTTGTATTCAATGCGTCGTTGTGGTGTGTGATTCATTTCAGCAACCCTTTTTGAGCTTGGAGTTATCGGCGTTGCCATCATTGTACAACACCCCAACAGAATAGAACAGCCTAACGTTTGTATTATAAAGTAATACTCAAATTCTGTTCTGATCGAGTCTCCAGAGGCCAGGTCTCATGCAGGAGTAGAAAGCCATTCAGGGATTTCATGAGTGAAGAGCAGCGTAAATGGCATCCACATTGCACACTCAGTTACATCCGGAGTGGACAAAACCATCTGACATGGTTCATAATTCCTTTGTCTGGGCATTAGCCCCCTCCGACTGAAGTACATGGTAAATCGCTGGGCGAGGATGGCAACCTCAGGTAAACAACAAAGGAAATAAATATTCACAAAACAATTAGTTCATCCTTTCCAGCTTTGTGTACGTGTTTGCATGTACCGAAATGAATCACAGGTGCATATTACATGTGCCGTGCTTATTTCGGCGCACGATAAGAACAGATAACCTGGTAAAATGAGTTGTTCTCAATCCAACCCCAAGTCAATTATGTAACAATGCAACCCGGAAAACGATGTGATTTTCCGCACCCTTTTTATGTACTAATTGAAGTGGGTCGCATGGAATCTCTTGCTTGAGTGAGTTAGTCCACGTTATTAGTGATAGACTCGCCTCCAGTTCATTCTGCTCACCTCATCACCAATGTTACACATAGTTTAATCCTTTGATACACCTTTTCTACCTCTCAAGGACTCTCTTGTACCACGGCTTTTGTCTCACTACTCAACTGTGGTGGTCCTGTGCTTGTGCCTCCCCACCTCAGTTTATCAAACTATTTTCATCCCCATCACGACACTTCCGTGGAAAGCCGCAACTTAGCAGAGCAACACACGACGCACATATCTGAATTAAGTATCCGAAAAAAGTTACTATGATTGCACAATCCCATGTCCGGCTGAGGCAACAGCATACGTCAAGATCGGTTGCCTCTTTTTAAATTTGTTCTCACAGAGTTCTGGCTTTTCTTTTCCTTTCTGTTTTCTGTTCTTATCACTCATCTTCTTCTTCTTCTTTGTTGTCACATTTCTTCTTCATCCAACTGAAACTTTATGGCAACGAGGGGAAAAGCGTGTTTGTGCAACCGGATGGTGATGTGCGAACCGGCCCAATTCTAGAACGTCCTATGATTCCTCGTAGAGGGAATCACAGCCATGCCGCCCCCACCGAACGTCTTGATCCATCGGTTGCTCTCCATGTCTGTGTAGATATACCATCCACAGAATGTGCGGCTGCTAAAGCACCTTACCGCTTTAGCAACTTTTCAAATTGTATCCTAGTCTGTAAGGCTAAGTCTAACTGCCAGCCCCAACAGAGAATATATACATATATATACATATATTCTAGTGCTAAGATTGATGGACTATGCTTTGGAGGAAAAAACAGCGCTCCGTCCTGCATGCATTGCGCTATAAAAACCAACCCAATAAAATATAGCGTTACCAGGCGACAAATCAAGCGGGCTTGTACTGTACATATAAGATTCCTTTACTTGGCTATATTTTGCTGGACTGATTCCTCCGATTGCGAAAGTTGATTGCTCCGATGGAGGCCCCTTACTGTCTTGAACTAGCTTCAACTCGATCATGCTTTCTCTCAACCTGAACTCTTGAAAAGTAGGGTTTTGATCATTCACCGGAGACAGAATGAGACAAACTTTTCTTCAGGCTTATCCCATAGGAACTGACATCATTTTGAAAAAAAATCAAAAAATGAATAAAAACACAGAAACTTTTAAGTGGGTACTTTGTAGGTTTTTAGTATCACATTATAACTGAGCAGTGCTAAGTGTGTGTTGATACATACTTACATGGAAAAGGTTAATGTTTATCACCGTTTTGAAATATATATTTCTAAACTTTCTAGTAACAATGATAATAGAATTTTAAATTCTATTGAATCTTATTGGCATAAATTGTTTAGGGCATGATCCATAACAATCGAAAGGCACAATGTGCCATCGTATTTAATATTTTTAGGACATAATCAACGTTAATGACAATCAAAAGAGGAAACAATAATCTTTGAATGTAGCGGTCTAGATTCTTGTAATATACGTCATTAAACGGCGGTCTTGGATAAGCATTTCGCATTGAAAGGTGGTAAATGAAGGATCTCTTCACAGAATTCTATTTATTGAAAGGCAAGTTACCTTATTGTATTTATTCTCAAAATTAACCCATATCCGGTAACACAGGTGCTTGAAGTGCCGATCATCGAAGGATTTGTATGCCATATTTGCGCAAACGACCTGGTGTTGGAGACTCACGTCCGAAAACGTCGCAAGGATTTTTTAGTGCATGCTAATTAAAGTAGAATCCTTTGACAGTGATCCAAAGCCCACCGGCGCACAGCCTTGCAGACAACTTCCATCGATCAAGTTTGAGACTCGTTCCACCGAGGCAAATGTGTAAAGAGTGCATAGTTCGGGGACTCGAATTGCTGGAAATCCATGTTTAGTTGCCTTCTCCGCCATAATCCACCCAATTCTGTAGGAACATGCAGATGAAGACGTAGTAGTGGACATTGATCACTAGACACATTTTGCATCAGTCTTACTACCAACACGAGCTAATTCATCCGAGAAAGTGAGAATACTGCATCCATGATGCTTGCATCAGAACCCAGGACGACGATTGTTGAGTAGAATTACTCGTCTTCTAACATTCACGGTAAAGGTTTGACTGCATTTGAAGATCCTTGCACAATCTCGACTGTGACTTGTGGGAAGTACGCAATGTGACCACTCTACATAAGATTGTCCTCTTTTCTTTTCTTTCTTTACCTCTTTCTTTATTTTGACTAGATTATGTTTGCATTTTAACAACATTCAATGGAAATGAATGAGTAACAGCATGCTCAGACTTCAGTCGATGCATAATGCTAGATTGTGCCTTTTTCTATGATGATGGAAAAGCAAAAAAGCAAAACATAAAAAGTTCATCCTTTCAAACTGATTGTGGCTGAAAACTAGCCACTCTGGTAGCATTAAGATGGACTTTGCCACAAGTACACGCATAGCATCAGGCTCCTAAAAAAAGATGGAAAAAAAGAAGCAGAAGAAGAAGAAGAAGAAGAAGAGGAGGAGGAAAGAAAGAAAGAAAGAAATGCATACGACAAAAGTGTGTCCCAGATGACCACAAAGGCAATGGCGACGAGCACTGACACCACCTTTCCAACATGAGCAAATCTCCCACTCTCATGCTCCATGGACCTTGCGCCATTTGGGTTGGGGCAGCCCAAGCGCCGTCCACTCTGGGACCCGTCCCAAGTCAAGACAAAAACCAGGAAAACCAAACTGGTCGCAACCTCACCAGGACACCACCACCACCGAGCAAGAGAGAGAGAGAGAGAGAGGGAGAAAGAGAAGGACAAAGCTCGGATGGCGGTGGTAGTAATGGGAGTTGTGGATATGCAAATGACCTTTATCTGATCTTGCTGCTGCCTTCTACCAGTAATCAATTTGAACAGTGTTTCTACTTCCTCCTCTTCTTTTTCTGTTCTGGGATGTGGTTTCTGGGAGCTTTGAGAGGATGTGAGTCGGCCTTATGCTCCAATTGCAGAAATTCAAAGTGTGTGTAATTGTCTGCACACGCAGCTTCTTTTTTGGTTTTCTGTTTGTGTTTTTTGTTTTTTGTTTTGTTTGGGGGTTTTTATTTTTTTATTTTTTATCCAAAGTGGCAGGGAAGTTGGGAGAGCTGCAGTTGGTGTCAGAGGTCACGTAGGAGCTCAGAGCCAAGCACGTGGCCATGGTGGGTGCTGCCCAGCTGTAGAGCATTGCTGCTGCCACTGCCCCTTGAAAAATTGATCTGCTGTGCCACTGTTGTTGAATATATGCATATGTATGTGTGCATTTGTCTGTCTCAATTCTACCCTGCTTTGCACACAAGCCAGGGAAGTGACTACTTGATCCAAATTATTATATAGATTGCTTATTTAACTCATTCATCTGTTTGTTCATTTGTGCATTACAGGTTCCCAGGACTTTACTGTGCTTTACTGTTATTGTTAATAGAATACTTACATGTTTCTCAGTTGCATTGACCATCCATTGCCATGCTCAAGACACCAACATAGTATAGAGGTAAAATAAAGTAAAATTAAATCAAATGGAAAAACGGAAGCATGCTAAAAGGCGTAAGAATTTTTTCCCCCGATTTTAATGTTTTACATTTTCTTTTTTTCTTTTTTCTTATTTAACTTGGTAATGCAATAATCCTGAGGACAATGAAGATGGATACATTTATATTAATCCAAGAAAGAATCATACCAAATAGGTGTGTAAGAACATATTAAATGTAGACAATGAAATTGCCTGTGAGTCTGTAAGCCTGTCCTTCCAACCCAAGTTTCCATGGTCCTTAAAGCATGTTACAACCATTAATTGTGATTTGAAAACACTAAATTGAAAATATTTGAACAACTTGCGATTTGATTTTATCCACTGCCTTTATTGATACTAATATTAATAATATTTTCTTCTTAACACAACACTAGAGCCTGCTTAGATGATATCTTTGATATTAAGTAAATAATTTATGGAAAAACCAGGTGATGTTCATGCAACGTGAAACAAATTTACATGTCACAACTAAATTGCTTGAGTTACAATGCAAAATTGTCATGTGTTTGTCTCTTGTCTTTTGTGGCCTTATCATTGCATTCTGATATGTTTCAATGATTCTTGGATCAGTTTTTGGATGTCAGATATTGGCTACTTTTACAAATGACTTTAGGTTGCACATGACATAATGTCTATATTTTAATATTTCTCCTACTTTCCAAATTAAATATTATACCCTTTTGCAATTTTTTTCTTTTCATTATCATTTGGAAATAGTTGTTTATAAAACAAGTGTAACCATCTCCTGCTAACACATTTTTTAAATACTTTACAGCTAAATAATTTAACCATATACAGATGAAAATTTCAATTTAAATAAAAGTTACTAATTTTGGTTATTAAAAATTTTACATTCATTAATTGGAAAAATTTAAACTTATGCCTAACCAGTAAATACATTAACAAATAGTAAAGTTAGTGTAATTTGCATGGATGTTTCTGTGTCACACATAACTCAATTTTTTCAGTGGACTTCAAACCTTAACTGTCTAACAATAATAAAATAAAATAAAAATTTAAGTATAAATTTTGATCATTGAAAAAAATATTATAGCTAATTTATAAAATTAAAAACTTTAAACATGTAACCTTTCAGTTAAAACACAAAGACCAACTTCAACATTTAAAAATTTTACATTAAAAAAAAATTTAAGAAAGGAAACAAAAGGAAAAAAAGCCAAAATTATATTCTCACACACACATACTTTATTCTTTTCCATTAAGTTCTTTACCAAAGCATGTTAAACACATTCAACGATCATATTAAATACAACATTACACTAAATTTATCCAATACTCCATTGCCCAAACATGTCATTCCCAGATAAGAAAACACATCCAAGTGCATTTTCTACCTTCAAAAATATCTTCCTCCTCACATCGAGCACAGGCCTTACCCATTTCCCACACCGGGATCAGTTAGCTTATCATCAGAGAACTTCCATCCTTCATCCATGCATCTTATACCCTATTCACACCGCAAACGAATTAGTGCATGTAGATTCCTGTCCCATGTCAGCAAGCTGGGCGAGGAATGAAGACAGGACCGCCGGGGCGAGGGGAGGGGAGGGGAAGAGGGGGAGAGGAGGGAGGAGGTGGGTACGAGGTGCTCCCCACGAGTGATTGATTTCGCTACGGGAATGTGACCATGAACCATGATTTCGGTAGAAAAGTGCGATGGGGTCATGTCCACATGGAGTTGGGCCGGATTGGGGACAGAGTGATGGTGCAGTGCAAGACGGGACTAACAGTAACTCTCACTCGGCAAGGTAAGAAACAGGTGTTGGAATTCTCAGTCCTGGTGCCATGAAGCTGGAAATCGACCTGCGGCAGTAGCGACAGCAGAGGTGCAATCGACGTTAAAATGGAGAAAGAGAGAGGGAGAGATAGAAGGAGCGCGAGAGAGAGAGAAGGGGAGAGAGAATCGTTCCAACGGTCCATATTTGGTGAGCCAAAGGATTCCTTCTGTTGCCGCAGATATTAACAAATGGAGCAATTGGGGAGACGCCACAGCCAGGCTTAGCAGAGAGCGGTAAAAAAAAGGCCACGAAGACGACGCGCTGAGAGAGCTGAGGGAAAAAAGAAATATAGCTTAGTTTAGTAAGTTTGAACCAATTGCCAAATTGGACGGCATCGGTGGAGTCTGACACCAGGGCCTCTCGTCGATCTTCCCCCCCCCACAAACACCCTTCGCCACTCCGTTCGCGCGAATCGTTTCCGGAGGAGCCTTTTCGCGGATGTCGATTGCCTTGAGGCTTCGTGGGCTGCTCATGATCATTTGATAGCGCGGGCCATACATACGACACGGGGAGGACAAAGGTGGGATCGTTGTGGTGGTGGTGCGTTCCTGTCTTCTCGGAAGCCTGGTCTTGTGCAAGCTTCGGCGTCGAGTTTTTGGTTGCGAATCTGATTATCTGATTGGATCAGTCTTGATCACCTTGCGAGCGAGGAGCGTCATCAGATGTTGGTGCTCCTGTTCGTCTTTAGCTTAAGTGATCAGTATGCAAAGAGGGATGGCAGCCAAATCGTGAGAGCTCCATTGCTGGAGTCCTGAAGGCGTGATTTGAAGGCGGTGTTCGAAGATTTCTCTCGTTTTGTTTTGTTTTGTTTTGTTTTTGTTTTTTTTTTAATACTAGAAACATGGAAGAAATCTACTATTTGTTGTTGAAAGTGTGCAGTTGTATTTGGAAAGACAGTGTAGTTTCGGGGCCGTGGCGGTGATGGTT
Source organism: Physcomitrellopsis africana (assembly GCA_036785485.1). Classification (NCBI taxonomy): domain Eukaryota; kingdom Viridiplantae; phylum Streptophyta; class Bryopsida; order Funariales; family Funariaceae; genus Physcomitrellopsis; species Physcomitrellopsis africana. The sequence continues at coordinate 96,872 of JAWRVF010000422.1, read as the reverse complement.
GTGAACTAAGAGGGAAGTAAAAGATGGCCAGTTGGGGAAGTAGTTTTAGACTGCAAGAGGAGGCCGCTTGTGAGGGTTGATTGATTCTAGTAGAGATCTGGGAGGTAAGTAGAGGGGTTGTAAACTAAGTAGCTGTAGGTGAATGATGGCTCGCGCCACTGACTGTATCCATGACGATCCGGGAGCCTTCACCGTGGTACAAGTGGCTGCTGGAGAAGCGCATACTCTCGCTCTCACAGGTACGGTTCATGTCTTAGCCCTGCCAGCGAATTCCGTTTCGGATGTTGCACTCTCGCCTATTCATGCCCTCTACTGCATCCTCGTACAAATTCTCAGACATGCTTGTCGAATTCTTTGGAGGACCAAATTGGCCTTCCCGCTCCCTTTCTGGATTTGCACTTTTCAGTTGGTCTAGTTTTCGCCTAAAGGTTTCCATGAGATTTTCGGTCAAGGGGAATCGCGTGATCTCTTTGAGCGTACTAAAAAGAGCGTGAAAATTGAGTCTTTTGGAAGGAAATCACATGTGTGACGCCTGTTCGGGGTGCTTAGTATCACTGTGTACGAAATCAGAGCGAGCTGTGGAGTGCATAAAGATCAAATTGATCGGTGTGAATTTTTACGATTGTGCACTCCGCACATTTTTGTTGAGTTGTTCTCTAGTTTCGAATCTCCTTGCCCTTAATAGGGTTCCAACAACCCCGTCACTGATAGTATCTCTTGCAGCAGGTGCTGCCTAGGCATTTAGTGCCAAACTTCACTAAGTTTAGCTCTTTTATTTACGGGATCTGAGGATGGACTTGGTGTACTACATTCTTGCAAGTTACAGTAAGGGATATATTGTGAAAGAGTAACAGGTTGCTAAGTTCGTCAGTTCTGTATACTTAAGAACTCCGATGAGACCCCACTATCGCTGTACAAGAGTCTCGTGTTTGGAGCTGGCAGTCACGTTTTTCAATTGTGAACGCACCTGGTATGTGCAGCCAGTGGCAGCGTCTATACATGGGGTCGAGGGCAATTCGGTCGCATGGGTATGGGAGTCTTTCAAGACGAACTTGCACCCACACTTGTCGAGATAGGAGCTACAGTGGAGGAAGACAATAGCCCCCCAACAAGGGATGACAGGGATTCGGCAGATAGATCCAGAATTACTCAAATTGCTGCTGGAGCGTATCATAGTTTTGCCCTAGCAGGTACCATTTTCCCATGACCAAATCATTGCAGTAGTTACACCTCGTGTCACTGCGCGAATAATTTGTTTGTAGTATGCTAAATGCATTGGCAGCCTTGACACTTTGCATTGGCCCACTGCAGTAGTGCTGAATTTCTGCTGGTTGTGGTTGTGAAATAATTGATTGCAACAGGTGACGGGACGGTGTGGTCATGGGGTTTCAATGCCTGTATCCTTATTAAAAAATTCTACGCTTTCTGTTAGCACTCTGTTGTTGTTGTCACTGAAGAACGTAACTGTGTTCAATTGTATTTTGCATTTTCTCTAACTGCAGATGTAGGGACACCGATCCTTTTTTATTTCTACTTTTTCTTGTTGTACCAGTGCCACTCCTTAATTGAAACATGGACGGTCAGCTGGGTCGTCAAAGGGCCGCATCCTATCCTGCTCCAATTACCTTCCCCCGTCCTAGCAGCTTCTCTTCAGACGATTATCGGGAGAAAACTGCATCCTGGAGCCAAGATGCTCGGGATCCGAATGCCACGCAGCTCAAGGTGATAGCCCCGACTAGATTTTCATGTTTTAATACTCCCGCATTATTTCTCTCTATCTTTGCAATTTTCTGGTTTTGACCCCCTGATGGTATTATCCAGGTCATACAAGTCGAAGCTAATGGCATGATGTCAAGCGCAATCGATCAAGAAGGTGGGTTATGGCTCTGGGGGGCAGTTCCCCATCCCGCGACGCCAGATAAAAGGTCAGAGTCCAATTCGTTCGAGCTCGCTAGTATTAATAATCCAGAACGTGTTTCGGCACTGATCGGACACTGTGTACGTCGAGTGGCTTGCGGGAGTGAGCATATTCTAGCGCTCGTAGCTGGTCGCAATGGAGTTGATTGCTATTCTTGGGGAGGCAACGTATATGGCCAACTTGGTCTCGGCGATTTTGAGCCGCGTGACATTCCTACAAAAATCAAAATGCAGCAGGTAGGGGTTATAGTGGATTTTGCTTGTGGGTATTACCACAGTGCTATAGTTACTATGCAAGATGACGATCAGGAGCTGGATTCCGATAGTTCCTCCATGGCGAGGCGAATCCAGACTTCGCCGCAGCTGATGGAGCAAGTCATGGCTTCTCCAAAGCTGCGAGGACGCGTAACACCCGAGCAGTACATGGAATCGCTTGCTTCACCGCGGGTACGATCCAAGCAGGGATATCCTTACGCACTTCCAAACAATGGCTCCCGAAACCAGAGCTGCTTCAGTGTCCACAGCGATAGCAGCTCCCGAGCTTACTCGCAGAGCTCCATGTCTAGCTGGGCGGGGAATGGGTCTAGGGCACAGGCTTCAAAGAGGGAGAGCGGAGGAGTCAGCGATGGCGGATTCTTCACTTGCTGGACCTTTGGGCATAATGAGAATGGTCAGTTAGGCATAGGCTCTTACATAAACTCAAATTCTCCAGTCACAGTGGGAGCATTACCTACTCGCGAGAGAATACAGACCGTCGTGTGCGGACTGTTTCATACCGCAGTTGTAATGGAATCTGGAGACGTCTGGGTTTGGGGAATGGAAGGCGGTCTCGGACAATGTCCGGGGATTGGACCTCCAGGATCAAAGAGCGGAGATGCTCTCTCACCGGTGCGAGTTTTTGGAGAGTCGTCAGCTAAGTGTAATCTATTGACGGGCTCCAAAGGGATTGCGTGCGGCGCTGCGCACACTGTGACTGTTTCCAACGGTGGGAAAGATCTCTGGGCCTGGGGTCGCGGCAAGAATGGCGTCCTTGGCCTCGGGCATCACTCTGATAGCTGGTTCCCAAGTCCGGTGCTGTGGCCGCCGGTGCCGCAATCCAATGGCTCCAAGGATCTGGACGTAGAGGGTATGTATGATATCCGCAGATCTAGTCGCGCATCCAGTAGAGGCGGCTCACGAGGTAGAGGCGACGAAATCAGACCTTACGTTCGAGAAGTAGACGACAGCAAGCCTCCACGAAGCCATTCCTTCTCTAGATTACCAGTTGAGCAATATGTTCGCGAAGTGCAAGAGGTGGAGGCTGACAGACCTCCTCGAGGTCTTTCAAATATCAGAAAAACCATGGAATCTCCAGGTCGGCCGACTATCCGAGGAGAACGAGTGATGGAAATCCCGGGGCGAACCTCACGAAGGGGGGATCAGTGTATGGAGTCACGGACTCGACCTTCAAGAAGAGGAGATCATTTCTGGCCTCCAGTGCAGCCCGAGCCAGAGAATCCTAGAAGCTTCGGCAGAGAAGCAGGTTTGGCACCAAGGACAATCATGTATTCTGCTTCCCTTAGTTTTGTAAAAGCTGGTTTCCAGGATATCACTAGCTGTGTTGACTGATGGGATATAGTGTTTGAGTCAGGAACAGAGCCGTCGTCCACAAGTATGAGAGCTTTCAAGTACCAGATTGGAGGCGACTCGCACACAGTGGAGGACATAACTTCCTTGAAACTAGAGTTGGCCGACTGTTATCGCTATGCGGAGACCTTACATGCTGCCATTTACGGAGGACTGGAGACCTTCGCTCTTCAATTACCAGGAAACTATTCAAATTCTTACGACCCCCGATTCAATGCTAGAAATGCAAACGGGTTTGGAGCAAAGAGCTCGGCACTGAAGGAGTGGCAGCAGCACGTCGAGGATGCACCGCTTGACGAGTTGGTAAGTTGCCAACATCATATTGCTGTCTTACGTTGTGAGGTTGCTGTTTGAAGTTCTTTTTGCAAATTTATATTTTAGATTCCCTTGTCAGAGATGGCTCTGCTTATGTAGGGTTTAAGGTTTGTGATTGGACTCTGCTCAGGTTACGTTGGAGCAGTTTTATAAAGGCATGCGGAATCGCTTGAAAGACATTATTTTCCAAAGGAAAATGGAAGATTGGTGTCGCCGCGCCATGTCAGGCTTACCCGCTTCGTCTTACTCTGAGCCGCCTCCTGTCCGGGAGCCATATTCTGTGCAAAGCACGCCTTACTTCGACGGCCCCGGAGAGCTGGCTTTGCGAATGTCAGGCATATTGAATGACCGAGGCGAGATGCTCCCTCCAGCTGCATTAGCTGCCTCCATCGCAGAATTCCGAATGCACTCTCAGCGCCGAAGATAACCATCGCCATCACTTCACTCTAATCCTCACGAAAATAGCATTCGAACGTTGACGCGATGAACAGTTGCCCTATTCTCTTGGCCACCAAGTTTCTACAGCTCATGAATTTATTCAGAAGACTAGCCTTGCGTCCAGCCAATACCGAAACGCTCAAGCGATCTCAGAAATGTTGTCAGTGGGGATACTTTAGCAGTGGCAGGATGAACAGCACGCTCCATCACTCGGCAGATTATGATGCAACTTTTCTTGCGAGAAATGGTGGAATCTGCTGTCACGACGAGCCTGAGAACATGTGGAATTGTGAAGAGCCTGCTGCTGGCGATTGATCTTTTACAAAGGCCCACTTTAAATCAGTGACGATTGCTGCTGCATTTGGTAGCCAGCTATCCCGTGCCTTGTAGTTAAGTTATTAGTCTGATTCCGAAGAAGTTCAATTCGTAACAAGTTTTTCAGTCATGGAGAACGTGGAGGTTACGTCTAAAGAGATTCGGCAGAGACCCTTCCCCGGGCATCTCAAGGCCGAGATTACAAGTTCGATATTGTACGTGTACTACCTCAGTATTAACACCCACTCGCGAAGTTCCTGGTTTACTCGCATTCATCACAAAGTAGGACAACTGTAATTTTCTTAAAATGATCTGATTTGTAATGTATTGCACTGCAGTGCAGTTTCGCGGCGCATACTTGAATCTTGTGAAAGTAATTGGGTATATCTCCGCAAGAGGTACCTGAGCAATCTCAGCAACTTGTTCAAATGGGTTGTGCGTCTTTCGGTAGCTTCTGACAATGCTCAAATCCTTCGAGGGAAGTCTAGATGTTACTACGTTGGCAACCTTCTCATGTGACCAAACTATAGTATATCAGCTTATAGATGCAGCGAGTGTAAGTATGTGAGAACATAGAATTCTCCACACTGACGTAGAATGAGGAGGCATGCACTTGGGTTCTACTTCCAGAACACCCGTTGCGGCATTCTGTTGCTTGCTTCCCACTCCATACTGGAGACCGGATTCACAATGCCAGTGCCAGAGTCTGCATCTGAGGCAGACGCTTGGGCCACTGCTTCCGGACAGGAATGCTGCTCTGCCCATCGCTTTATTCGCGTGTGACGACCAGGTGCAGGCGACCATGCAATCAAGTCGGAGTCAACGATAAGGTCGAATCTTCTTTCGAAAGTTCACTTGTACCGTCTTTTACTTTTAAAGGTCGCTTTTAAAGTCGTGCACCGTGGCAGGTCCTGTGTTGCGGTTAAAACTGACGTGGCACGGACCCATTAAGATGCTGTGTGATGATGGTGGGTGATGCTTATGTTTTTATTCAAATTATTCATCGGGTTTCTTGATGTTAGATGTGGAATTTGTGCTTTCCAAAATCACGAATTGATAAGTTTGCAATAAGGTGTTTGGCAATTTGCAAATTTATTGTGCTTATATGTTTTTGGATAACTTGTGATCTTCAAAACAGTTTAATAATTAAAAGTTTGAATACTTAAGTAAAACCTTTGAAATGTCATCAAATTTTGAAAATTAAACAACAATATAATTTTATAAATGTTGTTGAAAGATTCTCTTAGTCATTAATAATACTTTATATCAATGTAAGACAATTATATTGTTGTTTAATTTTTATTAAAAATAATTAATTACTTTACATAAATATTTTAATTAAAATTAATAAGATTTATACTAAAAAAACTATTTAAAATTCAATACACTTATTTAATATTTAAAATTAAATAAAAGAACACATAAGATATTATTAGTAAAATACTTAATTAGATATTTATTAATATTATATTTTAAATATTATTAAAAATATTAACTTTATAAAACTATTATATTATATAAACAAAATTATGGATTTTGGTGATCATTTATAAATTTTGATCTCATATATTAAAATAGTAAAAATAAATCTTTTATTTTGTTAAGTGGCCTTCAGCAATAAATTAATCACAAAAAAAATAAAATATTATAATCTTTTTTTTAGATCTTGTCAAGCACAATAATTGTCAAAGTATTGAATTGTATGAGTGCAAAGACTTTGTAAGACATTGAAGCCAAATTTTAAGAAGATGAATATTGTCAACACCATGAATCTAGACAAAATTCAAAAGACAATACAATCATGTATCATTGAAGAAGAAAGAAAGTAAAAAATTAAAAAAAAAAGAAAAAAAAAGAAAAAGAAAAAGAAAAAGATATAAGATAGAAAAAAATTAGAATGACTATTGTTAAATACAAAGAAGCCAGAGAGTCTTAAACCAAGACTAGAATACAAGAAAAGGCGTTGATAAGATTAAGGATGGCACCACTCTTGTAGAATAAGTTTCAATAGCCACATAGAATATCTATAGGAATTTGAAGATCTAATCCACATTTAAGAAACATCCTTAAATTTTTTTAAAAAATATATTATCTTTTTAACATATTTCTACTTATTTCTACTTACTTCTATTTATTTAACTAATATAGACATCTCTTATATTACCTCCCTTTTTAAGGATAATTTCTATAAAGAGCAGTCAAATTATTTCATAAGTTAATAAAGTCCAAGATCCATCAAATGATATTAGCAACAAACTTTGATCTTTGTTGTTTATGAAGATAATTGATAGGCCCCTTGAACCATTAATAATATTCTATATTAGGATCAAAAGACTATCTAATTATTTGATCATTGTTGAGGCCTTCATAACTACCTTCAAACAACACATTTTGTATGCCATTATGTGTAGTATCCACCTCTAATAGTATCACTAAGCATTGATTATTCCTTCCAAGATTATGGTACCATGCATGTTGAATCTTGCCATTTATTCAAGAAAGGACATGTCTCTTTTGAAGATCTTCATCTTGATTCCTATGTTGTGAAGGTTGAGACATTCTAAGTTCTTCATTTGGCAATTCTACAAATGACAATTCTTGAGATGACTCTACCAAGTGTTGGTTTTCTATCCCAGAAAAAAATTCTACAAGTTGATTCTTGAACTTGTTTTTCTTTCATTTATACCATCTTATAATCAATAATTGATCCTTGATTTTGATAGATGTTGTCAATGAAAAATATAAACAAATTTTGATACATTTTCAAGATTCTTAAATGGCTCCTATATATATTCACTAATATTATATTAGCACCAATATACAAGACATTTGAATTTATTTTAGAACCACATTGAATCTAAGACATCTTCTTAAAATTTTTATTTGTTGTTTATTTCAATAGATGGTAGTAGTAATTGCTTTCTTCTTAGTATGTTAGTTGAAGTATAAGGCTTGAGAAGAGATAAAAACTATATGATGAATCTTTATTGATTGTAATAATTATAATTAATTTATAATTAAATTAATTTATTTTTAGAAAATAAAAATTAAATCTTTAATAATCCAACTTGTCATATGATTGATTAGCCTTAATATTATAACAAAATAATCATATCTTATCACCAACTTTGAATGAAGGTTATCTTTTTTAAGAATATTTTTATTAGCTTTTTGTTCTTCTTGAGCCTTCATTAGTTGTATCTTTATTATTATGTAGAGCTTTACTATTTTATTTGCTAAATCTTTTACTATTAAATTTTTAACTTTCAAAAAATCAAAAGTATTAAATTATGGATGATAATTATAATTGACAAAAAATAGAATTTATTGAATAAAAGAATACATTATATTATTATATAATTTTTTTGCTAATAGTAATAGATTTGTCAATTCATCTTGGTGATAATTAATAATGCATTGCAAATATTGTTCCAATATTTGATTCATACATTCTATTTGTCCATCAAATTGAAGATGAAAAGTTCAAAATAACTTTATATCAACCTTTAATATATTGAGAAGTATTTTTCAAAACCTTGATATAAATAAAGGCCTTTGATCATATATAACATCATTTATACATCCATGATATTAATAAATATTATCTAAGAAAAATTTAGCTATTCTTTAATAATAATAATTTTTATATATGATTAGACAATCCACCATTATAAAAATAGAATCATAAGAATTTGAGATTGAAAGATTTGTAATGAAATCCATTGAAATAAATAACCAAAAATGCTTTGGAATAGATAGATGTTGAAAAAGTCCATAGGATTGATGACGTGGAGTCTTTACTTAAGAACAAAGATCACTAGATTGAACAAATACTTTCATAGCTTTTTTCATATGAGGCCACCAAAAACTTCTTGAAATAAATCCCAAAGCTTTGTTTTATCTAAAATGTTATATTTTTAAAAAGTCATGTTGTGCTTAAAGTACACATAATTGTACTTGATCTTTTGGAATATATAAATATCCTTTATAATAAAGAAGTTTGTTTTTTATCTAAATTTTCTAAATTTAATCTAAAAATTAATTCTAACATCAAGAAGATAAAATTTGTTAACATATTTGAACAAATTTTATCAAGGAAATTAATACCAATTAAGATTATTGACTTATAAAAATGGAGCAACTACATGCACAAAGAAAGCCATTTTTAAACCTTAAAATGCTACTTTTACATCTGTCATGGATATAAGATTTACTCCAATAAATACCTAATTAATATAAATCAATAGAAGTAGGTAAAATAAGTTGATTTGATAATATATGATAGAGTAGCTTCTTAGAAAGCTTCATAGATACACAATCACCTTTATATATATCCTGGTCAACAAGTTAGTCACGTGTCACACATATTGGTAGCTTGTGGAAGAAGTTAGCCATATGTCGCATATGTTAGTAGCTTGTGGAACAATCTAAGCACATGGCACACATGTGAGAAACTTATTGTATAAGTTTGACACGTGTAGGAGGTCCTATAGAATACCACCACGTAGCTCTTAGATAGATAGTATAAATAGAGACAAGAGTGAAGCCTTCTTCATTCTTATCAATTTCTTTCTTGCTTCTAATCTAGTTTAAGAGACTCATGTATTTTCTAATTTTTGGCAATAGCCATTCCAATTTCTTCTTGAATATACATAATTCTTTATTTCTATCTTGTTATTTTCTTTTGACATAGTTTTTTACTAACTTATGCATCTGTTTTAGTTCATGTCCTTAACAGATTAACAAGAGCAAAGTTACAATATTAGAGCTTTGTCTCTTTTTGATTAAGAGTGGATTACCCCTTTTTCTTCATAAGACATAAGCATATTAGAAGTTGTGGATTATCTACTTCTAAATTGATATTGTTCATAGAATTTTTTTCTTTGTTTTTTAATATTTTATTTTATAGTGAGAATAGACATTTTTTTCTTTTCTATTATAGTATCATGACAAAGCTTGCTGAAATGAAGAATATAGTGGCACAAATATAAGAAAAAATAAGAGGATTAATGCTTGCAATGCATCAATTCAATGCGCTACTACAAAGAGCAACAAGATTAGCAAGAAGCAAAGATATAGAGATGATTCGAGCTACTTCAAGCCATACCACTTCACCTATGATTGAACACCATTTAAGTATCAAAGAACCAAAGATTACTTTGCCGAAGAAGTTTGATGGCACCAGATCTAAATTTTGAGGATTTATCAATCAAGTATAACTAGTGATTGAACTTCAATCCCAAAGTTATCCAACCCAAGGATCACAAGTCAAGTTTATTGGAACACTACTGTCAGGTTCTGCTTTATCATGATTTTTGTCCTTTCTTCAATGACATAATCCAATATTGGATAATTTGAATACATTTTTAGTGGAATTTTGATCTATGTAAGGAGAACATGATACAATTTGTGTCGCAACCAACAAGATCCGTATCTTATGACAAGGCAATCGATCAATGACATCATATGCTTCATAGTTTCGACAATTAGCAATTGACACCAAGTAAGATAATGCTGCGCTTATTAGTCAATTTCTCTATGGATTACAATATGAGATAAAGATATTGATACTCAACTTAGCCGATTCTCAGACATTCAGTCAAGCAATTGATTTTGCTATGAAATGTGACAATTGGCTTTTTGAATTTTGATTGGAGAGCCGCACAAAAGAGCCCCGACATTGCTATAATACAATGGCAAAATCAACGTCTTCTCAATATATACATTCAAAAATAGAAGACATGTAAATTGACGTGGTACGTTTCAAATTTCTTACTAAATAAGAAAAGACTTGTTGTCTTTAAGAAGGATTGTGTTTATATTATGAAAAATCTAAATACACTACTCAACATTATCTGAAAAAACAATGCAACTACAAGATGAGGAGTATGGCTGTCAAAGAAGATAATATGTCGGAAAACAAATTTGTCCAGCTATAATAGGGACCGTTGTCGTGTTATAAATTGGCTATTATATAAAAAAATTGTACATGTATATTTAATGTATAATTTATTACTTAGCTAAATGAAAGTCATATCAGTAGATTTTATTGGTTATAAGATGTAATTAGGTTGTTAGTTTAGAAAGGATCTATTAAAAGGATTATTATTAAGGTTTATACAACCTTGTTTTCCTTTTAGTAGTGACTTTTGAAGTTAATTTTATATTGATAGTAACTTGTATATATCTTAAGTCACCTATGTTAGACATTGGTGATCCTTAAGATCTTATTTACTTCTTTTATTTGGTACTTAAAGCACCAAGTATGTAAATCTTATAAGAAGAAGGGTTAGAAAAGGGTTTTTAGTGTAAAAAGGGTAGTTTGGCCATCCATGTGGATGAATAGAGGTGGATGATAGAAATCTCTATTTTAATTGGCCAAAAATCATGCCCAATGGGCTTCAAGGAGGCTGCCCGAGGGTTTATTAAGAGTTAGGGTTTTTTTTTCGGGAGGAGTCGAACATCAGAGGCTAGGATCATAAGGTTTAGGTTTTTGGATCTGGTTTAGGTGCAAATTTTGTGTGATTTGCACTTTTTATGAAGAAGTTATAGGCGCCCAAAGTTAAGGTGTTGATTTTGGACCTACTGTCACTCTTTTGGATATAACTCGCGCATACAGAGAGCAATTGAGGATCGGCGACTAGGGTTGGAGAGAGCACTTTCACGGCTACACTTTCTATGTACAGCTTGATAAAATCCAAGCTAGAATGAAGGAGATATTGGGAGTTGAAGTTAGTGCTTACAAACTTAAGGGCAGTAAATGACCCGCTTACATAGTGGTTACATTTTGAGATATATCTTAGGCAATTTCATAGATTTTTGGCTAAAAATTTTCAAGAATGTATATGCTTATGTTACAAGACTATGTGCAAAAATTTTGTGGCATTAGGATTTTGGGTTTGTGAGATATAAGGAAAATAGTGCTCGGGTGTCTCTGAGCTAGGGTTTTAAGCACCTGCTAGGGATTTTGAGATATCAGACGATCGGAAATAAATTTATGGTTGATTCTTACTTGTGATGAAACCTAAGAAAATTATCTACACTTTGAACTAAGATTTATAGAAATTGAATGGTTTGATCAAGAGTTATTGGACTCTAAAGTTTAGCAAGAAATAGGTCCTTGCGGGTGAATAAAGTTTGAAGGATTTTTGTGGAAATTTGAACCTTTTTTGTACAAACTTACTTGAATACAAGAGGGTTTACATATATAATTTCTTTTTTGTGAGATTTTTGTATTATTTGTCCTTTTATTGAGGACAAACGACCTATTGGATTTTGCCATCAAATTTCAAATAAATCCTCCACAGCCAGGTACCCAGTATATTCTTAGATAGAAGGCTACGTCATACGACACCGTGCAGTTGGAATCTTATACAATTCCTAGTAAAGGTCTTATCTTCTCTTCAAAATCCTCTCCTTGTTTTATAATAGATGTCTATTTGAGACCTAAAAATCACAAAGCCTCTGTCTTATTAGATTCAAGAGCCTCAACGTGTTTTTAAGATAAAGAATTTGTTAAAAGTTGTAAAATATCTTTAGTACAAAAAATTAAACCCGTACATGTAGAAGTCATAGATGGTCACTTGTTATCTTCTGAGAATATTACTCATGAAATCTTTTCTGTAAATATAACAATAGATGGTCATAATAGTTGTGTAGTCTTTGATATAATTAAATCTCCTTCTAATCTAGTCATTTTAAATTTATCATGGCTAAAAAAGTACAACCCTCAAATAGATTAGATTTTCCATCGACTTGACTTTTCTCAAAGTATTAATAAGAGTCCCATAAGTCAAGTAATAAACTATAAGCTTAGTATAATAAAATCCGTATTTATAGGCGCAAAAGTATTTATGAATGAAGCCAAAGAAGGATCATCTTTTATTATTTATGTTATATCCATTTCTAATGGTGGAAGGACTTCAAGTGGTATTCCAAGCCAATATCAAGATTATCAAGATATTTTTGAGAAGAAGAATACAGACATTCTTTCGGAGCATCATCTATGTGATTACTCAATTGATCTCAAAGAGCGAATTCAGCTTCTATTTGAACCGATCTATAATTTATTCCAGAATGAATTGGCTGAACTCAAGAAATATATTGATAAGAACTTGGCCAAGTATTTCATATGCCATTCAAAATCCCCAATAAGAGCTCCTATCTTGTTTCTAAAGAAGAAAGATAGATCACTATAGATGTGTGTAGATTATCGAGGATTCAACAAGATTACCATAAAGAATATGTACCCTCTATCTTTGATATCTAAACTTCTTGATCAATTGAATCAAGCCAAGATCTATATAAAAATAGATCTAAGTGGAACATATAACCTAATGTGCATCAAAGAAGGTGATGAATGGAAGACTTCATTTTGAATAAGGTATGGACATTTCAAATATAATGTCATGCCTTTTAGACTTACAAATGCACCAACTGCTTTTCAACATTTTATGGATGATGTTTTTTGTGAGTTTCTTGATGATTTTGTTATCTACTATTTAGATGACATTTTAATCTACTCTAAGTGCACAAAAGAACATGAATTTCATGTTTATCATGTGTTATAAAAACTTAAAGATACAGGGTTATATGTCAAGATAGAAAAGTATATATTTCACACTACTCAAGTTGACTTCTTAAGATACATCATTTCAAATGATGGTTTCAAAATGGATCCTAAGAAAGTCCAGACAGTCATAGATTGGAAGATTCTAAAAATAATAAGAGATGTGCAATATTTTTTGGAATTTGTCAATTACTATCAAATCTTCATCAAAAACTTTTTTCAAGTTGCAGCTCTACTTACACGCTTAACTTGTAAGAACAAATTTGAGTGGAGTAAAGAAATAGAAGTATTGTTTGAAATTTTGAAGACAGTTTTTACTTTTACACCAATCTTATATTGCATCAATTTTTTCAAGGCATTTTTTATGGAAACAGACGCCTTAGACTTTGCTTGTCGGGTAGTATTGTCACAAATGGGAGAAGATGACAAATTCCATCTAGTAGCTTTCTATTCCAAGAAATTTTCAGTAGTAGAGATCAATTACAAAATCCATGATAAAGAACTTCTTGCAATTGTGGGTTCTTTTTAAGAATGACATTACTATTTAGAAGGCACTTCTAATCTAGTCATTGTATATATGGATTACAAGAACCTGGAATATTTCATGTCCGCACACGTATTGAATTGTCACCAGGCTTGTTGGAATATGTCTTTACCAAAATTCGAGTTTATCATCACCTATTGTCCAAAAAAATAATAAGGTTTGTCCAATGCCCTTTCTAGACGTTCTTATCTTGTACGAAGAGAAGGAGATTTAACTTTTGATTAACAAAGAATGGTCTTTTTGAAGGTGGAGTAATTTCATCTTCGAATAATGAAATCAATATTGACTATTGATTCAACTTTTGTTAAACGAATCCAATCAAGTATGCTTTTAGATCTTCTTGTCTATGAGATTAAGAATAATTCATCTAAATCTTATGATACTTTCAAGTTTCAATTCAAAAATGATTTGGTCTATTTTGAAAAATGCCTATATATTCCAAAAGGCGCAGCACAACTACGTGCTTTAGAAGCTAGTCACAACCTCCCTATGGTAAGATATTTTGGATATAATAAGACTTTGGAATTAATATCAAGAGATTTTTGGTGGCTTCAAATATGAAAGGCTATTAAAGAGTTTGTACAGTTGTGTGACTTTTGTTCAAGATCAAAAACTCCTTGTCACCAACCTTACGGACTTCTCCAACTATTACTTGTACCACAACAACTTTGGTCTTCTGTTTCTATAGATTTTATTATGGATCTTCTAAAATCAAGTTTATATGATTCTATATTCATGATTGTAGATTGTTTTATCCAGATGGTACATTTTGTACCATGTACAAAATCTATTATATGTGAAGAAACAGCTAAACTCTTCCTTGATAATATCTATCGCTATCATAGACTACCAAAAGATATTATATCAGATGGAAGAATACAATTTATATTAAGATTTTGGAGGACTAATTTTAAAATATTAAAGGTGGATATAAAATTATCCTCAGCTTTTCACCCTCAAACTGATGGACAAACGGAATGAATAAATCAAATTTTGAAGCAATATTTGAGATATACCATTAACTACCATCAAGATGATTGGACAACTCTTTTGTCATTGGCAGAACTTGCTTATAATAATTTGGTACATTTATCTACTTAGCAAACTCCATTCTTTACAGATTATAATTATCATCCACGACTTGATATTTTTGATTTTTCAAAAGCTAATAATCTTGCGACGAAAGATTTGGCAAATTGTTTATCAGAGCTACATGCAACAATGAAGGCACAACTGAAAAAAGCTCAAGAATAACAAAAAATCATTGCAGATGTCTATTACAAGGAACAACCTCAATTCCACATGGGCGATAAGATATGGTTACTTTGTTGTAATATCAAGACTATCCGTCTTTGCGATAAGCTAGATTATCATAGGCTTGGACCTTTTTTGATTTGTGAACAAATCAATCTAGTTGCTTATCGATTATGCCTACCAAAATCTATGAAGATCCATCTTATATTTCACATGTCACTACTTGAACCATACAAGATAGTGGATATACAAGGAAAAATACAAATGCCACCGCCTCCTATAGAAGTGGACAACAATAAAGAATTTGAGGTTGAAGAGATTTTAGATTCAAGGCGGCGTTGAAATCGATTGGAATATCTTGTGTATTGGCGTGGATACGATATTAATAAACGTATATGAGAGCCACTCAGGAATCTAGCAAATACATTAATAAAAGTCAATACATTTCATCGATGACATTCGTCAAAATCAAGATAAAGAATCAAAAAAATCTTTGCTATAAAGCAAAACAAGTTCTATAGAGGTTTCGTCCTACCTTGTATTATTGTTTATTATTTCTTTAGTTTTTTTTGTGCTAAAGAGATGGAGGATCAACAACCTCTAAATTTAGCTCAAGAGCCATTGTTTGTTGATTTACCGGACAAGACATTATGACTATCACAACCTTCAAGATAATAGAATAGAGATGAAGATCCTTAAGAACGACATTTCTTTCCTTGGATTGATGGCAAAATACAATGTGTTTGATATCACGACCTTGGAAGAGACTTGCGATATTTGGTAATACTTTTAGAAGTAGGAACTTCTCCTAATAGTGTTTCTAATGTTTTCTTTGAAGAAAGTTATGAAGGCCTCAACAATGATCAAATAACATGATGGTCCTCTTGCCCTAATATGGGATATTATCGATGGTTGAAAGGACCTATCAACTACCTTCAAAGGGAACAAAGATCAGAGTATATAACAAGCATAATTTGATATATCCTAGACTTCATCAACATGTAATCACCGCTGTCGTATTACGTGTTGTCTTGTTCGGAAATGCACCGGGCACCTGGTTGTAGAAGGTAAAGTAATATTTGTAAATAATCAAGAAATCTTAATAGGTTTTGTTCATATATGAGGAATATAATTCGAACCTCAATTCAAAAGTGTTTAAAAATACTCCTCTTAGTAACATCAATCATACATATACTCCAATTACCTCGTTTCTTTTATAATTAAGTAATTTTTATTTTTGTTTGTAAGCCCTAATCCTAATCAATGAGCTTTGATAAGCTATAATTTTTAATCTAATTGTCCACTTAGTGTGAAATTTTGCACAAAAATGCTAATATAAGCCTTTTATGTGCTTAAAATTTTTAGTTCAATCCAACTTACAGATTGTAAGAAAATGCCCAAAAAGCGCACTGATGACACTCGGTTGTCAACTTGAAGATTGATGCAAAAACTCCAATGGTGATTTCTCCTTCTGTTACTATTAACTTCAACTCAAACTTGGTGTATAGCTCAACCTATAATTCTTCCATTAGCATACTAAAATTTACATTGATCTAATTTGTGGATCTTTAGTTATCACAGAAATCCTATCCAGCCCTAAACTGCCAACTTCTGACAACCCTTTGTATCAAAACTCAAATATCTCATAATTACATTATTAGATTAATACAAATTTTTATATATACTTAGCACACCCAACAATCCAAATTATACCAAATTTTGAATTGTAGATGCTATACAGATTGTACGAATCACTCAACAATGTAAGCCATCATTGTCTTATATAAAACCCAAAACACCAATACAAACCCTGGCTTTGAATAGTGATTGCTAAATCCTCCAAAATCCTATGGTTGCAAGCTAAATGCTTGTAAAATCCTCTTTAAGCTAGCTATTCAATCCTAATTGCCGATCTTTGAATGTTCCCCTTCCTTGCCTTCGATAGTCATTTTTGTTCCTAGAGGTCTGATTTCAATCCTATCTCAGATCCGGTCTTTCCCCGGATATCAATTCAACTAATTCTAAGGATTTTTAAGTTAAATCCTATTCTCAACTTAATCCTAGTATCAACTATAATAATAATTTTCTTTTTTTATCTTATTTTAATTAACTTATGGCTTTTCAAAATCAGCAATAGAGTTTGTATAGCCTAGAAGAAAACTTTAACAACTAACTTTTATCTGTTAGCTATTAAAATAAGAAAATAATCTAAGAGGCTTCTATAATCCTTTTCTTAAGTATTCCAAGTTCCTATTGAACCAAGATAATCAAGTATTAAATATAAATTACTCTTATCTATACCTTTCAGTATATAAATGTACTGCAACACAACACCGCTCCTTGTGGAACTTGTTCCTAGAAGGGGAGATAATGTCATAGATATAAGATTTATTCCAATAATTACCTAATTAATATAGATCAATAGAAGTAGGTAAAATAAGTTGATTTAATAATATCTGATAGAAAAGCTTCTCAGAAGCTTCATAGATATAGAATCACCTTTATAGATGTCTATCGGTGATTGGTAGGTTAGAAACTTGGTCAACAAGTTAGCCATGTGTCGCACATATTGGTAGCTTGTGGAACAAGCTAGCCATGTGTTGCACATATTGATAGCTTGCGAAACAAGCTAAGCATGTGGCGTACATGTGGAAAACTTGTTGTACAAGTTTGACACGTGTCTTGCAAATTAGACACGTATCTTACAAATTAGACATGTGTAGGAGGTCCTATAAAATACCACTACATAGCTCTTAAATAGATAGTATAAATAGAGACAAGAGTGAAGCCTTCTTTATTCTTGTCAACTCCCTTCTTGCTTCTAGTCTAGTTCAAGAATCTCATGTATTTTCTAGTCTTTGGTAATAGCCATTTTAGTTTCTTCTTGAATATACATACTTCTTTATTTTTATCTCATTTTTTTTTTCTTTTAACATAGTTTTTTACTAACTTACATATCTATTTTAGTTTGTGTCCTTGACAACATTTTGATTCCATCTTAATTTATTTTTGTAGATTAATTGTACATATAAAAAAATAATTAGAATTTTTTTTTGATAAATATTTAATAATAGTTTATAAATTCCAAAAACCATTGGATATTATGTATCATTCTTTGAACTGTCTAATCTATGATAGTTTGTACCTTCTTAAAATCCATTTGCAAACGGTCATTTGAAATGGTGTATTCTAAAAATTTCACTTAAATCATGTAAAATACACATTTTTTTTATCTTTGTATATAGTTTTGCATCTCTAAGTTTTTATAATATAAAGAAAATATATTATTTATGCTTCTTTATATTCTTAAAATAGATAAGAATATCATATAAATAATACACAAAAAAATTATCTAAAATTTTATAATATATATTACTTATCAAATATCTAAAAGATAGCTAGAGCATTTGTAAATCCTGAAGATATAACATTATATTCAAAATGGTCATATCTAATTTTAAATATAATCTTTTATATATATTTTGATATGCACAAAATTGTTGGCTTCTTATAAGTCTATTTTAGTCTAGATCTTAGCTTCACTTAGTTCATTAAAGAGCCTCAATATCAAAAGCAAAGGATAACAATTCTTAATGGTCAATTTGTTAAGTCTATGATAGTCTATATATATACTCAAGGATCTATCTTTTTTCTTCACGAAAAGGATTGGTGCACTTGCAAGAGATTTTGAATGTTAGATAAAGTTCTTGCAAGATTTTGTATTTATATATTCCTTCAAAGAAACAAGTTCATTTTGTGACCAGTTGTAAATTGACAAAAAACATGATTGATCTCCTTTTTGAAAAATTAATTGCATAGTCATAAGGTTGGAATTTTGGCAATATATGAATATATTTCTTTTCAAATATAATTAATATTTTTTATATTGCTCTAGGATTCTAGTACAACATCTACTTGATTATAAATCTAGTATTACATAAATGATAAAAAAATCTCCTTTTATGGCTTGTATAAATGTCTTAATTTCCATAAATAGAAATTTGATTTTTTTAACATGAAATATATTTTTTCTTTTGATGTCTTTTTAGAGAGGACAAGTGAAAATTTAAAATTCCAAGATATTTAATTTTTTTGAAGATTATATATTTTTAGCTACAATAGTCCTAAAAAAATGAAATTGATTGGAGATTTTATAATATTAAATTCTAATAGACTTTTATAACATTTTAGAGTTACTTCTACTTGCATTGTTTGAAAGATGACATCTGTTGAAGATAATGATTGTCCATCTATGACTTTTATATGTACAAGTTGAATATTTTATATTAATAATATTCTATAATACTTAAATAAAAAAATAAAAGAGAGACAAAGTAGTGAGTTGGAAAATAGTTTATATTCATAATTAGATTGAAGAGATTTTTTATATCAATAACAAAAGTTATAATAATTTGGCCTTGTACTTAGTACTTGATACTGTCTATTTTGAATCTCTCTTCCAATCCTTCCAACCATTAACCTTGGTGGTTATTTATACTACTTCAATCAATTATTGACAGCTAATTTTTTTTTTGTTAGCAGCTATATATATTCTTGATCTAATTTATTCTAATCCAAACTTCAAGATATCTAATTCTTACTTAGATTGAATATCTCTTATCTACCTTCTATTATTTAGATCCTATTAGTTTAGATCTTTCTAGTAGCCAATTCTTCCAAACTACCTTCAATTAATTAGACTAGTTAACAATATTAAAGTTGTTAAATATAATACCAATGAAAAAATAAATAAAAATAAATAAAAAAATGATTAGATGTCATGAGAGCAAAAACAACTAAGTTTTTTTTTTAAAATTAAAAATTAAAAAAAATCTATTTAAAATATATATATATATATATATATATATATATATTGAATTGTATTTAAGCAACTAAACCTTGTAAGTGGGATGTAGATTGATTTTTTGGAGTTTTTATATTATTCTCTTATTTTAAAGTTTGTATTTATTTTAAATATTATAAGATAAAATGTGAAATTGAATGTCTTATTAAATTATTTCTTATTATATTTTTGATATTGTCTTTATTTTTATTTGTTTGTTCTTGTTTAGATTGTTTATTAAATTTAAATCTATTGATAGTTTTAAGAACTTTGTCTCAATTTGATATTGCTTCTTCTTTCAATATATTTTATTTTGAAAGAGGCTATTTAAATCATTGTTCTTGTTTAAAATATGAATTTTTTTTAATTAAAAAATTTATCATCTTATAAAATTAGATTAATTTTTTTAATATAATATAATTTAGATTAAAAAATTAAAATTATATATATTTTAATTTAATTATTAATTACAATAATATTACAATAAATATTTTATTTAGTCTCATTGTAAAAAGTTAGATCATACTATTTTCATTATATTAGCATGTTAGTTGTAACAATATAATAATACATTATTTAAAATAGCTTAAGTACATTTGCTAAGTAGAATTGATGAATGATAAGTAAGCATGGCAGTTAAATTCTTTATTGAAGGTTGTATTTGATTTTAGATAATCTAAGTATTATAGCAATTTATAGTTAGAATTTTGATTAAAATTTATCTAATTTTGTTATTTAAGAATTAAATTTAGAATTTTTTTGGAATTAAATTAAAATTCACCTAATTTTTAAATTTAGGTTTAGAATTAGAATTTGGTTGAGATTTAGAATTTAGTTTAGATTTAGAAATTGTATTGAATTAAATCAAGATATACTTAAATTTTATTTTAGGATTTTAGAATGCAAAATATATAATTTGTTTAGAGTTTGGATTTTGTTCAATTAAATTAGGATTTACCAAATCATAAATTATGATTAGAAATTTTTTTGGATTAAATTAAATTAATCCTTATTAAGATTTGATTAGAATTAAATTAAGACAAAGCTTTGGTTAAAATTAAATTTAAAGATAATTTTTATTTTTAGAATTAATTATACCCTAAGGTTTGAATAAATTTACAAAATTGAAGAACATATACAAGAACTTGTCTTATATGTACATTAAGATATAAGTTTGTGAAGTTGTTAAGATAAGTGCTAACTAATCAGTGCTATCAATCATATGATTAGACCCATAACCAAATCAACAATATAACCTTGACTTTTTTGAAAATTAAGAGGTAATAGAATATTCCTAGTCGTCCAAATTTTATAATTACTTAATCATTGATTCAACAACGGTGAATTTTACCCTACACTCTGAAGTTGAAATTTGCAAATGAGATTGAATGAATCATTCACCTTAACTTCAACCCGACACTGTCACAAAACTAGACACAAGGATGATTGGTGCTCTCAGGTTCACCATCCCTTTGGGGCATGTTTGCAGACGAGCATGTTGTAACCTCTTGGAACCCTCTAATTCAGTACAACAGATCGATGTGCACATCTGAGGAGTCGACAAACCAGAGAAGTCTGACAGATCAAGTACGCCAGAGCCTCCAACTCCCTTTGCTCTGCAACGGTCTCTGGAGCTCCTCAGTAGGCTTGGAAGTTCGAGCTAGAAAAACATCCTGCACCAATTGCCAAATGGCAGGGTAGGCGTAAGCAGAGGAATTGAAGAACCATCATCTTGTACTCCACACATGCTGATTAAAAGGCAGAGGAGCATCTTCTGTCCCACTACTCCTTGGGACAGATGTTAGCAAAAGGTCATGGTTTGAACAAAAGCTGTTCAATCCAGGAGTAGAGATTTATCAATACCACAAACAGATTCATCAACCAGAACCGTGAATATTTTTTAATCCAACATCTCCTAGGGTACCAATGATCTGAGCAGACAGTCGTCTGCATCATTCACCATGCTTGGCCAGGCTATTGACAAAGGCCTGTCTTCTTCGCTTTTGTTTTAACCAACCTTCTGGCATTCTTTTTCCAGACATGAAAGCAGGATTTCAGAGTGAACTTTCCTCCAAACCCACAAACCCCTTGAGCTTTGCTGACGACATGATGTTATTTACATCCTATTTAGGAAGTAATGTGTCATCTCACGTCAGTATTACTGGTGGCTAAATGATGAAGAAGAGTTGGGGATGCAGGGTTTCAACTTGCATGGATTAGCGTCCGAAGGCTCCTGAGACAGCCAGGTTGCTGTAGAATATGTTCACACCAACCTTCGTCACTTCGCTCCACTGTCCGATAGCATAGGGGACACCTCTGCAGCATCTGTTGTTAATAAGACTTGCAGTCCACTTTTTTCTGATGCTTTGATTGTCGTGATTCTGGAACAGTGAGGTGACATTTTTGACACTCGACAAACCTGCCAATATGTGCATGGAGATACAATATCAAGGATGGTGTTTACTTCTGCCCCAGAAACGGATAGAGCTCTAACATTGCTGAAATGACATGAGTAGTCCATGACGGGCTAAACCCCAAGTCAAATCTGCTAACGTCCCTTCTCCTCTTGAGGACAATTAGATCATATTGAGTGTTTCTGAAATAGATGACATTAAAGGTGCAATGTTTTTTTTACTAGGTTTAGAATTGCACATGCCACTCTTTGAAAGCTTAATGTCTATGGAGAAGTCAACAAGGAACATCTTCCTGCACCTGAATCAGTGTCACTTTTGCACAGATTCAGTTGGTTACTTCCAGTGCACTTTTCTGAGCTATTTTACAATTAAATTTTCATAAAAATCAATTTCCAAATTCAGTTTTTTTTCAATTCAAAAATTAGCTCCACATTTTAAGTCAATATTATATCAACAACCGCTTTTTTATGAGGATAGTGATGCTGCGAATATGGCATGCCATGTTTCGCATCAACAAGTTCACATTCGAAGTTAATGGGAGACATAGGCACTAGATTCCTTAAACTACATCGTAGCGTAAGGGGGGTGTTCGGAGTTTTCTTACCGCTTACCTGATACGCATTCGAACAAGTAGTGATCATTCAGTGATGAAATCTCAACAATCTTTCCGCATTAACCGCAGCTTGAAAGCATGGGACACTGCTCACAAAAGTGCGGATCCAAGTTATCATCTTCCTTGAAACGCTTATCTTGTTTGCCGCAGAATAAGCACGAGTCCATATTCTAGTCCTTGTCAACGGGAGAATCATCTGCATTCTGTTTCAAGGTACAAATCATGTTAGACGGATTCTTCACATTATGATATATTGAGAAACAAATGATACTCCAAATCACTTTAGCAAATAAGAGTGACATTGCACGAATGGTACCCTTTAGGATTCAGCATGCAGACAAAAATAAGGGTATCTAAGCACTGCCAACTTTGGATCTAAAGCAGAACAATCCAAATGCAGACCAGAATCTCACCTGGGGAGGATGAGTTGAAGAGTCCAGCCAATGCTAGTTATCTGATTCACAACAAGCTGCTGGTTCTACCGTATCAACTGTTTCTTCACTTGAAGAAATCCGTTTTTGTGAATGGACCCACCCATTTTCTTGCATCTGTTTATAAGACACAAGGTTCAAAATTTCAGCTTAAAAAAATTTCTTCGGACTCTCCACATTACCAAGAATTTCAAGTCTTGTACGGTTCTAGGAACGGATCGAGCAAATTATATTCGACCTTCACGGCGGTGGTGATATGATTGTACTGTGATAAAACTTCAGTACGAGATTTCGTCTAAACTATTGAAGTCTCAAGTTCTTCAACTTTCTGTTCTTGTCTCGACTGCATTGCCATCAAGGAACTGCAAAGCAAACGTGACTTCGACCAGGACGTCAACATGATTTTTGGAAAGGTGAGACAGCGGTTACAGAAAGAAGTAGGTGAAAAACTCGTTTTTTTTTTGGTGAAAGAGTCAAAAAGTTCATAGTCCTTGTTATTATTGGAGCCATGATCCTCAATTTGGTCCTGACCTGTGGGTAGTCCAATACTTCCGCATCTCGAAGTAGACCTTCCAGATTCAGACTCTGTGAAAAATACCCTCTGTTGATAACAACCTTCCTCAGCTTGCTTGGATTCTTACGCTACGCTCTCGAAATTGGATGTTAAAATCTGTAGAAACAACCATGCACAGATGTAGATTCAGACATTCGATTTCTTCCTTCAACTTGACAGTTTGGATAACTAAAGATTTTGAACAATTTTCTAGCATTCTAGTCTTGGAATATTATGAAGTTCAGAATCAGGGATCTCCTGTCGTTATTCACACCAACAATGCAAGGACACTTGGAATCTTCAAAAAGCATATCACAAAAGAGTCGCTTACGCAAAATCTCGGCTACGTGTGTTTGGTTCTGCTTCACATGAACTTGATCAGTACAGAAAGGGGTTCCACCGACAAGCAAAAAAGCTAGCTCTCTGATCAGAGGCTTGATGCCCTTCAAGTACTTCTCGACAGAGGGACCCATCAATTTATAAACCTCTGTAGTGACCTTGATTGCTGCGTTTTGACTTCCCTATTAAGACTGTTGAATGATTGGAGTAAGAAACTCATGAGCGCATCTGACTGGAAGCCTGTTCGGCTGGGAGGTTGTATTCCACACAGGGGTACTTCATGGAGAAGCAACTGCAAACGGCCTAACACTGGCTTCCAAACGCCCTGTGCAATGAGTACCTTTCGAAAGTTAACACCAGAAATGATATGATTTGAAGTACTGAATGTATATTAAAGATAAGACAAAATGGTTGAACTGCCCACCTCTAAATTAATGCTGTGAATTTTCTCTCATCAGTTCTAATCCCCATCAGTGGAATTTAACATGATTCAGCCGAAATATTTACGGAAAAGTCAGAATCACATGATTCACCTCCAGACCACAGAATTGTCTACTACTCTCGAAGATTAATGTTAACTAGTGAGCATCAAAATATCAGAACATGACAACAGGGATGAAAGAGACATGGGATCTCGGCAATTTCAACAATGGTCCTGACAGGACATAAATTCCTATCTCTTTCTTTGATGATAGGAACATCAATGTCTCAAATGGTCCCTCCTTTGTTCGTACATTGAGGTCTCTTAATTTCTCAAGAAGAATAGCTGTGAATCCACTTGGTGAAATGGCTAATTCTCGGTGTGGGACTATCGATGCTTAAGTTGTTACCACGGCCTGAAATAGCTGCAAATATAGAGCATCAATCAACAAAAGATAGATGGTTCGTGCTAGCATCAACCAGGGGTGGCTCTGACCGTGTCCAAAGTGATGGACAAAGTAAGGGTAGGGTTCAACGTAATCCCCTACTTGGAAACAATTTCCTATGCACTCCAGACTTGGACCAATCACTGAGGGGTGCTTGACAAGCTTCTGCATTCATCCACCATGAATAGGACTCTTACCTGCAGAGAAGTGCTGAAGACATTGGCTGTTCAAAGCAGCACTTCGGTCATCATTCTCAACAAGACAGACCACGCTGCATTATTAGTTCTCATCAATTTATGTTCTACAATAATTCGTGTGCACTAGGTAGTCTGAAAGTTTCAGTAGGTCCCAAAACACCGTTCTTTTATCTTACTTGATATTTAGACTCTATTAATTCTCTTGCATTTCCATTTCAAACGAGCTTTGATATTTGATATTGATCTTTGTATCTCTAAATTCGACTGAATTGACTACAAGATGCCTGAGTCTTAAGAAACTTTCATGCTTTCTTCTATCAGAACTATGTGTCCCTTCCTCAGATACTGTACAGATGCTGTCTGGTAATGCTCTTGATAGAATGAGTGACCACGGCCTAAATGACCATTAATCTACCACGATTATGATGCAAGTTTGAGGATATGCGTTGCGGAGAAAAAACTTTACATGCAAATGTTTGATAGATTCACCTGAAGGAAGGGACAGGGTCGTCCACCAAGTTGTTTTCATCAAGTTTATCAATGAGAAGCCGAAGTGCTCTTTCTCGTAATTGCCAATGCTTGATATACAAACACTCCACCTGAAGATTCATTATAGATAGTAAAGGTTTGGCCTCCATTTTTGCAGAGTATGTTAGCGATTCCAGCACTAACTCGACGTCATTAGGGAACGGACTCTGAAAGTCTCCCTTGTGATAAGACAACGAATGATCCTGAGTTCTAAGCGTAGTGGCTGCCTCCTTGTCATGTCGAAGCTCGCGGGGTGAACTAGACAACTCTTCCACACTTCGATTTGTATGCGAACCCAGACTCCTCGGTGTTGTACTTGGACTGCAGCAAGACAAACTTTCCTGAATTGACGAAGTTGGAACACATACTGGAAGATAGGCACTAGGCTGCTTTTCAAAATTGAGATTGAGTCCCTGTAGTTGTGGTACACATGGGTTCAATGGGAGGGGTTTTGACTGTGTGAAGCTTCAATGGAGTCAGATCTAGAGGCACTGAAGACTCGTTGAGATTGTGTGTTGTCAGTGTGGACGTTGAGATAGAACGATTTTTCTTGAGGGGCAACTGCTCTTTAAGGTAATCGGGTACAGCAGCTGAAAGTTCGACTTGAAGGTTAGTACTGGGGAGAGAAGATTTTGAAGCTTCTAAGCAATTAACTTGAGAAGCAGTCATAGAGGTTGCTTGTCGATTATCT
This sequence comes from Physcomitrellopsis africana, assembly GCA_036785485.1. Taxonomy (NCBI): domain Eukaryota; kingdom Viridiplantae; phylum Streptophyta; class Bryopsida; order Funariales; family Funariaceae; genus Physcomitrellopsis; species Physcomitrellopsis africana. The sequence continues at coordinate 70,419 of JAWRVF010000422.1, read as the reverse complement.
GGTGATCTAAAGTAACAGCCAAGATTTTAAGATTTGTTTTGATTGGATCCACTTTATGTATAAATTTGTTGTACTATGAGAACAATTATGGTAAGAATAATAATATTATTATAAAAAGAGAGATATAATCCACTTAATGATGTTGAAACATCTTGACCATTCTTAACTAAAAGGATGTAATGTTGTTGTGTTGTAACATTGCAAAAGGATAAAAGAGTAAAAAAAGACATTTGTAGAGGTGTTTTATTGAAGATTTAGTAATAAAATTATTTTAAAAAATATAAGTAAAAAATAGGGACGAAATTAAAAATTTTAATATTAATATTATTTTTTTGTAATATTTTGTATATACTTATTTTATAGGGCCATAAACAAGACAAAACAAGATGGATTAGCAAAAATAATATTATAGGCATTTTTAGATTAATGTAAAGGATAGTTTCTAGCAAAAATTATATAAAATTTTTTTTGATTAAAACCCAAAGAAGGCCAGTAGTGAACTAGGATCAAAATTAGATTCTAAGGTACAAAACCATGCATCTATAACAAATATGGGTTCTTTTGTTGATTAAAGTGTGGAATTAAGAAGCAAACTTGATAGAATTTTTTTTAAGTGTTGGTTTTGAGGTTTTTGAGTTTGTAATGAATTTGTGAGAGCTATGCAAAGCCAAGGTTCTATTTGGGTGACTCTAGATGTTGAGAAATAAAATGAGTTCACATTTTAGAGAAGTTTATAAATATTATAGGAGTTCTATAGGTGAAAATACTTATAAGTTTATAAGTATTATAGGAAATCTATAGGTGAAAATACTTATAAGTTTATAAGTATTATAGGAAATCTATAGGTGGATTTGTAGATATAGTTGTATTACTAATGTGTTGTAAATTTGAGCTTAATCAAATAGTTGGATCAAAGGTTATTAGAATTTAAGTAGGCTAGGATCTCAAAAATTGGATTTTAAAGGTCAATAAGGATTTTTATAATTTTGAATCATTTTCTAATTAAATTAAAATGATTTTAATTAAGCTAATATTTGAATTAATTTTTAATTATAATAATTTTTTTTAAAGTAAGTAAATAGTATAAAAAAGAGCTATTGATGTTGGAAGATTGACATTAAGATTGAAAAAAAAGGATAGCTAATACCTAAGCAGATTAGGAGTTTTTTCTTCCAATTTGTAAATTTAATTCTTTTCAAATTTTGTATGCTTCTTTTCAACTAGTAAATTAAAAAGTATGCAAATCTTTAATTGAGATCAATAATTAATTCAATAATTAAAGAAATTTTAAGTCTATTATAAGATTTGATTAGGATTGATTAAGATTCAATTAGTATTTGATTAAAATTTATTTAAGATATCTTTAGGATTTTATTAGAATTTGTTAAGATTTATTATTTGAAAATTATGATTTTATTAGGATTTTTTAGAATTTGATTAAGGTTTGATTAGATTTTTTTAAGGATTTGTTAGAATTTGATCAAAGTTTGATTAGGATTTCTTTAGGATTTGTTAAGATTTACTTAGAAGATTTTAAACTTTACTTAGAATTTAGTTAAAATTTAATTATGATTTATTTTAAATTAATTTATGATTTTATTAGGATTTATTTAAGAATTAATTAGATTCAATTATAATTTTTTTAGAGTTTTTTTAAGATTTTTTTAAAGATTCTTTGTAATTTCTTTAGAATTTTTTTAGAATTTTTTAAGATTTTTTATGATTTATTTAAGATTTTTTTATAATTTTTTTAGATTCTTTATGATTTTTTAAAGATTTTTTTATAATTTTTTTTAAAAAATTAGGATTTTTTAAAAAGTTTGTTTAGAATTTCTTTAAGTTTATTCATGATTTTTTAAATATTTTTTTAGAATTAAAAAAAATTCTTTATGATTTTTTTAGAGCTTCTTTAGGATTTTTTATGATTTTTTAAAGATTTTGTTAAGATTACTATAGGATTTGATTAGAATTTGATTAAGATTTGTTAAAGATTCAATTATAATTTATTTAGGATTTTATTAAGGCTATTAAATTCTTAGTTAGCTGTAAAATATAATTTTATCTTCTACAGCTAAGTATCTAATATATTCTCAAATAAGACAAAATGTAATATGTCCATGTTATTTAAGAAGTTAAAACTCTTATATTGACTAAGACATATAAAGCTGACTAGACAGACTTATATTATAATCACACTCCTTCCTCAGCTAAGTGATCTTATATTATACCAATTCATTGTTAATGATGCAAAAATTTGAATGAGATTAGAACTCCTCCTTTGCCTAAGAATTGGATAGTTCATGAGTCAAAAGATAATAAATTCTATAATTAATACATAAACATTAAACTTGGCTTTGAATAAAATTTTAATTAAAACATTGTCTTTATAAGAGTAAAGATGAGGCTTACTTTGTGTTGGCCTACTTTTTCTTATAAGAAGTAATATTATAATTCAATATGGTTTAACCTACCATAGAATCTTATATTTTGAGTGAGAGCAATGTAGGATTGATTATCACAAGATAAGATTATAAGACTTGAAACTAGAAATCTAATTTCATCAAATAAATGTCTATTCCAAATTAATTCCTTAGTTGCAATTTTAGCTGTAATATATTCAGCTTTGGTAGATGATAATGCCGTAGTAGATTATTTCTTTCCATGCTACAAAATAGGGCCACTTCCAAGACTAAAATAATATCTAAAAGTAGACTTTTGTATATCAATGTTCCTCCTTCTTTCCTCCTCCTCCTCTTCCAATTTGCATTGAATTATCCTTTAAGAAAAGATTCTATTTGATGTTGAAGTAGACAAATCTCAAAAATATAGACTACATAATTTTGTATGTTGAAAGTGACAAAATATTCTTTTAATACTAGACTAATATTGAAGGCCAAGTTTGGCTATGAATTGGATAAGGTAGTTAATTGAATAAGCTAAATTTGATTTTTTATATGTAATAAGATACTAAATGCTTTCAATAGAATTAGCATAAGATATTATTTTTATAAAGGATTCTTTGTCAAAATTTTGAAGAACCATTGCTTTAGTATATTTTATTCCAACTTCCATAGAGATATTGACAAGCCTACAGTAATGCATATTGAACTTAATTAGCAAAATTTAATATAAATTTAGCTTATATTAAAATAAAGATTATATTTTATCAATCCCTTTGTATTTGAATTTCCAAAATATAGCTAATTTCTTGCTTATTGGTAATAGAAAAATGATAGAATAATAATTTATTTGGTCAAGTAAAAACAATAAAGTACTTGAAATGAAGACAAGATCATCAATGTAGAAACCTAAAATAATATATGAAGTCTAATGTTATTTAATATATACATTTATATCAAAAAGATATAATTTAAAGCCTTGTTGAATAAGATGAGAGTTAAATTTCTTGTACCAAACTCTTGGAGCTTGTTTTAGGTTGTATAATGATTTTAGTAAATGATGCAATTTATGTTTGTTTTTAAATTAGATAAATCCTTTTAATTATATAATATAAATTTTCTTATAGAGATCACTATGCAAAAATGCAATAGTAACATCTATTTGATGGACGTAAAGATTATAGATGGTTGCCAAGGCTAGTTAAATTTGAAGTGAAGTAATTTTAATTACTAATGAATCTATTTTATTATAATCTAGTCCCAACTTGTTGAGTAAATCTTTGTACCACTAGACATGCTTTAAAGCATCCTAAAATGCCATTGGCATTATATTTTTGCTAAAATAGCTATTTACTACTAATAATCAAATAATTGGGAGATTTTTCAACCAAGATCCAAGTTTTATTTTGGAATAAAAATTGGGCTTAGTTGCCATGATATTTTGTCAATTAATGCCCTTAGGACTTAAAAGTATTTTAATAATAATGACAAGGTCATTGAACTAAGCAATAAATATATAAGCAAAGAAGACTTTATTATGAAACTTTAGCCATTGCTAGGAGCCTTTGGTATAATAAAAGAAATATCATAATGGAAAAGAGATTTGTTGATTAAATCCATATAATTGATTGATCAAGCATTGAAGAGATTGATTTGGATCTGGATTAGGTGATTTAGGAGAATCTTGTCTTTTAAAACATTCTAGAGTTTTAAGACAATCATTTGATTGTTGGTGAGAGGGTCCAATTATAATGTTTAATACCTTATAAAATCTAAGGTCATTTATACTAACGTTCTCAAAAAATTAAAAAACTTGACTAAACAAGAATTGGTCTTTATAAAAGATTATGTCTTAGCTATAAAATATGTTTTGAATAGGATAAATTTTGTAAGTAGCATAATATGCTAATTACTTTGGCTCAAAAGTTATTTGGCTCAAAATATTGACCATCTTAAGCATGATATGAGCTGATTCAATGAAGACTCTATTTTTTTTGTTGAAATATTTTATTTTGTGTAAGATTATAGAATATAATAAAGTGGCATTGTATACCATGATAAGCACAAAAAGTATTGAATTTCTTAGAAATAAATTCCCCTCTATTGTTTGAGTGTAAAATATCAATTTTTAATTGATATTGATTTTTAAAAAATATATTATATTATTAAAATTATTCAATGGTTTTTTATTTTTTAAAAAATATATATATATATATATATATATATATATATATATAATAAGAATAATCACTAATAAAAAGAAAAAAGTATAAATAGATAAAATAATACTTTGGAAGTAATTATATTAAGTTGTGGTTGCTGATTTTGGTCTCACTTTTTCTTTCTATATTTAGGAGATTTATGATTTTTCTTATGATAATAGTGACAAATTATGACTTATCTAGTAGAAGCATTTGGGTGATTATTTTGGAAAGATCTTTTTTTAATGATTGTGGTATATTTTTGGTTTTTTATTTTTTTTCCTTTTATACAAAAGACACTTGATATATTTGATTTTTTTTGGTCCATCATAGTATTTTGTTGTAGAATATTAAAAAATAATTTTGTAAAAGTAAGATTAGTAACATATCTTTAAGATGTTATAAATAAATCCTATGAATTAATTAAAGTTGATAATAGTAAAGAGACCTATTACAAATTATTAAATTTATAATTTATTGTAGCTTTTTATAAGATTTCTTGTTAGTTCTAAAGAAAGGCAACAACATCATTAGTCTTTTTTATTTGTATACAATATAACTGCTTATGTAAATATATTTGGAACCAATTATTGGATTGTTGATAAATTTATTTAAGTTATTTTCATACTTTCTTGGCTAAGCCAAGTAGTTTGAGAGCAATTAATTATTTTACACTGTAGTCAAAGATGATATTAGACCTTACTTTTGAATCTTTTAACTTCCAAACTATTTAAAAGGCATAGTCATTTGATCTTTGATCTATTTCTATACCATCCATTACTTGCCATAATTCCAACTTTATTAGTAGAATTTCAATTTTAATACTCCAAGTTATATAGTTATCACTTGTGAGTGGAAGAATGATATATACATATGGTATAGTTAAGGATTTGATTGCCATATTTTGACAAAAGGTTGTGCAAAAAAACTTATTTTAATCAATTTAACTTATACACATTTTAAAGAGAATATATTAGCTTCATTTTATAAAAATGGTACAATACAACGCTTTGATACCATGTATAAATTATGATAAGAATAATATTGTTATTATTGAAAGAGAATTACAATCCATTTAAGAATATTGAAATATTTTAACTATCCTTAATTGGAAGAGTGTGATGTTATTTAAGAAGTTGCAACTCTTATGCTAACTAAGACAAATTTATATTCTAATTATAAGAACAAAACTTATAAATCATAAAAGTGGAATATGCAAGCTTAAAGCTTAGCATTCTTTTACAATGAGTTGAATTTTTAGAATCTTCTTTGCGTTAGTCTAAATACCAAGCATTATTTGCATCTTCATTTTCTTGTGTCTATATTTTTCTTCTTATAATAGTAAAAAATATGGCACTGGTTTTCCTAAAAAAATCAATTAGAAGAATTTAATAATATTGTCATACAAACTTAGATATGATTATTTTGAATACGTAATTTGCTCATAATAATCCCAAAATATAACTAAAAATCTAATACTAAAATTGAGATAGGATAAACATTCTATTACTTTCATATAGGATATAATACTATGAAGAACAAAAATATCACTGAACTTAAAAATTAATAATAAATACAAAATTATTGAATAAGAAGAACTCATTCAAATGTAGAGATCATGACTAATTAAAAGAAACTTGCTTTGTAGAGCTTTGCAATATCATAATCCTAAACCTCAATAGCTACAAGGTTTGGATGCTTCAATTGTATTATCATTTTTTTTTAAATCTTTCAACCTTTGGATCAAAATTTGAATTCACAAAAGTGAACTTGAAAGAATTGCATAAAAAATATCAACTATGGTTTACAAATTCTACAAAATTGTTGATTAGGTGGTCATCTCTAGCATTCTTGATTTCAAGAAAGTAAATAGAAGAGAGACATGGATCAACTACAACATCCAAAAAACCATCATTTTTATTTTTTGTCATTTTCTAAAATCCACATTCAATATTTAGCAACTAATAATAAGTTCAAATAACTAATTAAATTGGAAATTAAAATAATAATTTATTGATTGTTAAAGATTTATGTCATAAGATTGGAAAAAAATTAAATCAAAATCAAAATCAAAATTACTATTTTATAAATATATAAGATATAGATTAAATACTAATAATAATTAAGTATTTATGACTATTGAATGTTTTATATTTTAAATCATAAAGAATCAAGCTATAAGAATTTAGACTTGACACAAAAGAAGACAAGCATAGATATTATATTTAATATAACTTGTAGTAAATTTAAATATGATAGATATTAAAGAAAATTTTGACTTCTCCATTTAATATTATTGCAATTAATGGAAGCATTTGACTTGTATAAACTTTTGAATTAGTTTTTTTAAAAATTTATATTATTTATTTATAATTTATATTATTTATTTATAATTTATATTATTTATTTATAATTTATAAAAGAAAAATTATAGACTTATTGGTGGTTATAAAGAGTTAACATATAAGATATTCATATTATCTTAAGATCTTTTGATTAGATTTCTAAAGATTATATCTTTGTAATAGTTTTTTTTAATTTTTTAGAAATTTTAATTAGTTTATTTTAAATAATTCTTATATTATTTTTTAAAATAAAACTAATGTTAATAATAAGAAATAAGCTTTTTATCAAAATTAATTAATAGTAAAATATTGTGATTATAAATAAAAGTTAAAATTAGATAAATAATCATTATAACTTAGATAGAGATTAAATTACTTTAAGAATTTGTGTATTAGTTTAGTTTTATATTTTTATTAAAAAAATAGTTTTTAGTGGTAAAAAATAATTTCTATTAAAATTTATTATATAAGATTATGAATTTTTGTGCATTAGAGGAAAAGAAGTTGATGAAAGAAGGGTGCTTTAAGGCATTTAAAATAATAACTTAGATTTAAAAAGTTATAAACATACATTCATAAGTCTATTATAACTAAATTCTTATGATTTTAAAATGCCCTGCAAACTTTATGACAATATTATCACCTGAATTATTATAATTATAATTTACTTTTTATTATTTTTTTAATCATTTCTTTATAATATTTTTTAAATTTTTTATAAATTTTTAATTTTTAAAGTAATTTCTTTTACAACTATTCTATTATATTTTTATTTACTTTTTAAATATCTCCTAATTAACCTAGTTTATATTTCTATTAAATTCTTACTTCTACGTTCATGCCTTCAAAATATTCTTTGTTGATAAACTCACAAAAATTCCAACACACTACCAATTTATCCTATCTCTAAGTTAAATCCTATGTTTTAATCCTTCTACTACTATCTTTCAATCCTTCAATGTTAATTGATACAATAAATGACAATTTAGTCTTATAGATTTACTTAAATTTACATTGAATTATTTATAAAAAAATCAAATTTTACCTACTAATTAACCATGGTGATTCACTAATCAACTAAAAAAATCCTAAAACCCCCTCAAAACAACACAGTTGATTGTGATCCTCACACTACAGGCAAATCAAACATCTCCTCCTTTGTGAAATGAGTTGTGATTTTACCCAAGATTTGTTAGATTTCCATATTGACATGGGAGGTGTCAAGAGCCGTCGTTTAACTCCGTTGCAAAGCCAACAGAGAGTGAATGGGTGTAGGACAAAACAACGCAATGCAATATTATTGCACTCACAGGGATTCAGAAAATCAGGAAATGTCCATGTAATTAATTGACCTCCATGTGCAATCGAATAAATACAGAGTCGAACAAGAGAAAGCACCATATGAATCATGATTGAGGGTGTAAAAGGGCAGACTCTGGATTACCCAGTCGCAAGACAGCAGAAGGTTAAACGTGAGTAGTGTCAAAGAAGAGAGCTGAAAAAAAAGCATGAATAAATATATGGTCCAATCTGCTCAAAATGAGGTGGAGCTAGAAAGAGAAGTACCTAGAACAGGTCTTGTGGGAGAATAATTCAATACCTGATTTCAGGGATGACCTTGATGCACTGGTTTGCCATTGTTGAAAGATCCATTTGCCCTTCTGAATTAGGCGAATTCTAAGATGAAATATGTCTGCTTCATATTTTTACTTATGTTTAATTTAAACTAAAAAGTGGTCTTAAGTGGCTGCCTATTTCATTGGTTGTTATGCAGGTGAAGCACCTTCAAGGTGATCGTCAAGACTTCGATAGCCTGAAGGAGAAGCTCAAGGACACCAACTTCAACGTCATCTACGGCATCAATTTTGTATACCTCATTACGAAGGTAAAATTTTATTCACAGCTGACCGAAATAATGATGAGTTATTTATGCTGGTGAGTTGAGGGATCTGTCAGGCGTTAATACTTTGGAAAACTTCTGGTATTCTGCTTATAGTTAGAGTGGAATTGATGAAGCACTCTTGTTCCTGATGGTGTTAATTCTCTCGCATATGCATGAATAGGTAGGTAGGGACAGGAAGTGGAGCCCATCTTGGAGTCTCTGCCAGGACTGAAACAGAAAATTGTTCGATAACCCTTATTTTGGTGCATATTATGCAGGTACATCTTCTGCTCATCAGCAGGTGTTTACTTGAAATCTGACCAACTTCCTCACTTCGTGGTACTTCACACTCCCCACTAACCCGTTAAAACTCAAGTATGACTTTTCACACAACTTTTCATGTATGGGTCAGGCTGTGGTGCATAAATATCACTGATTGACTCAGTGGACTCCAAGAGCCGATACAAAGGCAAGTTAGACACAAACACACTATTGCAGAGCAAGAGAGTTGCATGGACTTCTTTCAGACCAGTGTACATCTACGGGCCTCTAAACTACAACCCTGTGGAGGAGTGATTCTTCCAGCGACTCAAGGAGGGTCGCCCCATCCCAGTCCCCAACTCCGGAATGCAGATCACACAACTGGGTCATGTCAAGGACTTGGCCAGAGCATTCGTGACAGTGCTAGGGAGCGAGAAGGCTTATGGGCACATTTACAACATCAGCGGTGCCAAGTATGTAACCTTCGACGGCATCGCTAAAGCATGTGCCATCGCTGGTGGGTTCCCTGAGACTCAGACAGTGCACTACAACCCCGAGGATTTCGACTTTGGCAAGAAGAAGGCTTTCCCACTCCGTGATCAGGTATGACAGCATTTCACTGAATGACTTCGTCAGAGCATTATGTTGGTGTTCGCTGTCCATGTTGTACAAATCCCCTCGATACTCAAGAACTGACGCATAGAATTTGGTGTTGGATGTGTGCAGCATTTCTTCACGTCTGCTGAGAAGGCTGAAAAGGAGCTCGGATTCACTCCTGAATACGGGTTGATTGACGGAATGAAGGATTCCTACAACCTTGACTTCGGGCGGGGAACTTTCCGCAAAGCAGCCGACTTTCCTACCGATGACATGACCTTGGAGAAACTAGGGTATCAAGACCACCGTAGCTGCTTCGATTTCCTGTTACCAGTAATTCCCAGGTATAGCAGGAAATTGTTAAATATGCGACAGATTTGTACATTAAAACCATAGTGATTTTATACGACTTTATAAGATACCAACTTGCCATGTTCATCGAGAATACATGCTGAGGATTACACTCCTTCATTAAGCGTCACTTGCGAACCTCATTTTCTTATTCCCGACAGACCTAGCAAACTGTGACAGAATTTGGAAACCGGATAGACACCTTAGATAATACACTCCGTATGATAAGCATGTTAAGGAAGAATGAAGTTGACATTTTTGAGTTTACATAATGAGCATACCCGAAATGCGCCTTTCAGATATGTTAAATATATTGAAAAATCGAGTATGGGAACAATTGAGTATGAACTTGATGATAATCTTACCCATTACGTGTCTAAGCGGCATAACCATGTTCACTTGATGTCTACTGAAAAGTTATCAAGCATGGAATCGAAAAGGGTGCCCAATGTGTCTATTGCTAAAATTTGGCTGAGGAATGTAATATACTGTTCTAACGACGGGTATTGACTGCCTCCAACACACCTCAAGCTCATGAATTCAAAAATTCAGATGGGATTAGATAAGTATTGCTTACCACCAACTTTCCACATCCTAAGAAGATCCATTTCTAACAGGAATATATTACCTCAGGGCGGTGAGGAATCTACATATTGGCCATAGTGCATCCGGCGTTGCCTCTGTCGAAGATACAAAACCGTGAGCAAACAAGCGAAGAGCGTCATCAACGTCATGTTGTCGTCGTTAACACGAAAAAGATTGAACAGTTCCTCAAAATCGAGTTTGGCTTTCAGAATTTCGTCAGCCCACCTCCCCTGCACAAGACGTTAAAAGAATTATGTTCTCGCAAGAGTTCAAACCATCAGAAACAAGAGTTGCAACCAACTAAATGGAGAGAAGACTACCCAATACAGAAGATCCTAACTCTTCACACAGGAATTGCAAGGATTACACTAACTAATGATAGCACTGTACAACCTCTTGACTAGTAGTTGACTGTTGACATATCTAAATTCACAAAATTTACATGTATCATATGACTGGTGATCCAAAAACTTACAATAAAACTCCCATCATATTTTTGCCGCAAGTATAGACCCATCAATGCGAACGTAACAGGAAGCATAGCAGCAGGTTCAGTATCCAGAGCTTGATCATAGTAGCGCTTCGCAAGGTGAAAATCTTTTGGAAGACCCAATCCATGCTCATACATATAGCCCAAATTGAACATCGCTTGCGAGTTCTGCTGCAACTGTGCTCTCCTGTATGCCTCTGCAGCCCTGTCTAAATTTTTTTCAGCCCCCTGCACGTGCACCAGTTGTGAGAAGCGCGATTAAAACAATAATCAAAACGTTTTCTGAATTAAATTGAGTATAAAGTTCCGTATTCCGAATCCCTAACTCACCCTGCCATAGTAGTATGCATCGCCAATTAGTAATGCTGCATGCTCATTCCCTTGCTCTGAGGAGTAGGACCACAAGATGTGTGCTCGCCGGTGCCGATCAGCGTCGGTACAAACTCCAGATTGACCCAGACATATTCCTTCATTGTGATACTTCTCCAAGATCCATGCTGCATTGCTTTGAGCAGCTTCATACCCAAGTTCCGCTGCTCGTGAATAGAGAAGGAGAGCTTTTGCGATATGTCCCTTCAAATAGCACTCAAGTGCCCACTTCATTAATGAACCCCATGGACCTCGTTCTGCAACAATTTTGAAGAGCGCCGCCGCCTACATAATTCAGCAGATTGTTCGTACGACAAGTTACGCAATCAGTCAATGGGCTAAATTTCATGACAGGATACTACATATATTTTAGTGGTTTGAAACAATATATCTATCAGACCAATATGGATCAAAAAATTCTACGCTTAACTGTTGCTGGATCTCTCTTCAAGCTTGGAATCCCTATCTGCTGCATTTTGGCGAGCTGGTAGAATGCCTTTGGATGTCCCTTATTAGCCGCAGTCATGAAGTGCTTACAGGCCACCTTAAGATCTTTCTTCACACCCAATCCTTTAAGATAAAGAATGCCCATGTTGTAATGGCCATTGGAATCACCAGCTTCTGCAGCTTTTCTGAAGTATTCTTTGGCCTGCTCATTCAATCACAGGTTCAAAACAAACACACTAACGTCTGTTAATGAGCTTCATCCATCAGTTTTCTCATTTATACTGTAAGTCCAGATTAGTGTGGACTGTACATAAGCATCTAGTGAGTTGATCCAATTACACTTCAAGCTGAACTGTATTGTACACACTAGAAACAAGCAAAGCCCTTGTTGTTACCTTTGTAAGATTCTTGCCTTCAGCAACACCTCGTCCCTTCACATAGAGATAGCCGATGCCATTAAAGGCCGAATAATGATTTTGGCTGGCAGCTTGCAGGAACCACTCGTAAGCTTGGGAATAATTGCGCTCCACACCATATCCGCGAGCATAAATTTCCCCAAGAAGATCCATAGAACGAGAATCAGACTTATCCACAGCCTTCAAAAGCCACGTCAGAGCCTTGCCATGATCTCGACGTACCCCGCGCAGCCCAAAGTAGTAAAACACTCCCAATCTATACATGGCCTCTGGATATCCTTTGTGAGCCTGAAATCATAGTTCAAACCAACATACATCTTCAGTAATATTATGTAACACAAAGAAACACACGAGGGCGGTGAAACCATCACAAAATCATACCTGATATCACCGCCTGCAACAACAAGTGAAACTTACTTGAATATTTAGTGGAATATGCTATGCCAGTTTCTAAGATGATGAGCCATCAGCTCGCTCATTAACAACCAGCCTAAACTGGAAAAAATTTAACCAGATTATATCTTCTACACGATGATTTCCAGGAAAAACTCATCCAATTGAGCTCATGCGGTTGGACACATACTTGATACTCTAGAAATTGAAAATCATCATCATCTTCTCCACGAAACTTTTTCAAAGATTCTCGGCTTTCTTCAAATCCTTCATTTAAGCGCACGGGCTCCGTGAGAGGGGTATCTTTGGAGCTGATGAAACTTGCCATAGCAACCGCGGCCAACTCAGCATACAATACCACCGCCTCCTCGTACATCTACAGCAGGACACTTCTGCAGTCAGGGCACTCCGACCAATTTTAAAAAGACTTACGCGAACATCCAAGGAATCCATTATTCTGGACATTGTGAAAATTCAGTGATCACTAAAAGGTTGCGATGGTAGCAATGAAACATTTAAAGAATTGTATTCTACAGTTGGAGATTAAAACATGGCATAGTATAGTTACACAACTCAAAACGGGTACCTGCTGTCTGGAATAGCTGTAGGCTAGAGCCATTTTCGACTGCAAGTTCCCTCCATGTGCTGCAAAATGATGATACAGAAAAGCTTTCGTATCACTCTGCTGTACACCGGAACCAGACGCGTAAAGGAAAGCAAGTGTAGATTCTGCATGCGCATTTCCATTTTCGGCGACTGATTGCAAGCCCTTGATAGCTTCATTCAGCACGCTCAACTCTCCTTTACTCAAACCCTCCACCATCTTTCGAACAGCAGCTGCATACTGATTTCATAACACATAACGCGTCAAGCCCGCTATTCTACACGACAACACAACCCTCAGTTTTTCAGAGGTTGCCAATTGCTTTGTAGAAAATGTAATAATTACTAAAGTTCAGAACTTAAGACAATCAATTTTCTTACAAAAATTTCTGCAATGAGAGGTTTAAAATGATGGGCTACCCTGCAACTGTACTATGTAATAGCACGTTTTACAAATCAATCTATGAAAATGTGGGTGCTGACCTCATTACGATGTTCACCCCTGTTCTCGTGCTCAAGAACGTGACTCCAGGAGCCCGGATCGACCACATCCTCCATTGGTTCTTTGGTGTCTCCGAATTCATCCCATTCAAGAATCGGTCCCTGAGGGTCCATGAATCCGAAGGGTCCCTTCTTCTCATCCATGTCATCCACCGTAATGACCTCTTCATTGGATCCAGTCTCACGATTCTCTTTATGAATGTCGTCTTCCTCCCATACAACGACAAAATTCCGGGCGCATGATACCAAATGAACGGAAACTAAGAGTAGGGAAACCAGCAATACCAAATGAGGCTTAGCCCCCATCGTCTCTAAGAGATTTAAAGCAAATCCTGAACAACGTGAGGAACCCTAATAAGTGCCAAACTTCATTACTTCAGAGATTCAAAAGCTTCAACTCTGACTGCAAGGTTCCCTTGAGAGACCTAAATCGGCTCAAACTATACTCGTGAAATAAGACTAGCAGAATCTTTAAAATATACGAAGATCCAATAGAAAGCATACGCGAGCACAACAGGATTGAAGTTACGCAGCATTGCATATAAATCATCATTTCCACTAGTTCAGGAGAATGTTTAGCACATTCTACGTAAGATGACTATCAAACTGGGGAGCTGAAATCTCCAGAATGATTTCAAAGCAGTCAAGAAACGCATTGTTGCACGATCCTGACCACCACCAACATCTGCATCCTGCGCAGGTGATCTGCAGCGGTTCAATACAGAAACTTAGCTCGCGTTGAGAACTCCCCCCCAAAAAAACCCTAATATATCATCCTCATGAATCTGACCAAAAGGCGCAACCAATGCTGAAACAACACCACAGATGATTAACCCAGACAGCACGTATCACGTATCGTCCAGAGAAAGAATCACAATCCTTTTCAAACAATGCGCATTCTCTTGTTGCAAAATAGGATCAGTCCCAATGCAATCCAAGTCATTCAAAACCATCAAAATCGATTGCTCATTTGCGAGCAACCCAACTCACAATGCAAGCACAACATCACACAACACACCACAAGCGAGATCAGGACTTTCTTCAAATAAGAAAACACGAACACAAGGTACTCACTGAGCAATGTTTCTGAGCTTTGCGAGGGATTCATGCGGAAGACTCCAACTCTCAAATGCTTCTGACAAGGGTAATGAACAACTATTACTCATGGATCCCTTCATCTGCACTTTTCTCTGGATTAGCGCACACATTCTCTAGAACCCCACTGGAAAAAAAAGAATTTATCACATCAAACTTGCATACGTCCATAAAATGAACTCCAAATGTGGCCGCTCAGGCTTGTGAACAAGACAGACTAGGATTGTAGCACCAGCAGCAAGGCATGGCAGCGCACTGCCACTCCCATGAAGCTCTCTCTCATGAAACCTGTGGCACACTTGCATGTGGAGTTCCATGGATTCAGAGGCATAACTGCTATTAATTCTTTATCCTTGATATTTTATGAGTTCAAAAAGTGGAATAAGTTGACCAGTACAGAAGAGAATCTCATCACTTTGTCCTTGTGTGTTGCCACTAAATGTGCATTGTTGGGTGTTGGAAACATGAATATTCATGTATGCTAGCAATAGGGCCTTGCTCTGCTAACAATAAACAAAATGAAAAAGGAAACACATGCAATTATATACATATATATATATATATATATATATATATATACTTGGAAAACCACAAATATAATTGAAAAATGATTATAAGATCATTATTATTTTTCTTTAGTTTTATCAATACAAATATTATAAAATATCATTACATAAAAATAAATATTTGTCTTTTATTTATAAAAAAAAATATCTTTAAATATATTCATGAACATTCATTCAAATAGGTTGTAAACAATGATTTTTTAATAATAGCTTTTTAAAAGAATATCAATTAAAAATTCTTAAATACAATTTAATTTATCATGATTTTTATTTTTTATTTTTATATAACACTATTCTTACAAATAATATTCAAATAATTATTCAAATAATGCGATTTTAAAATAAAAATAAAAATAACTATATTTTACTTTAATTTAATATTAAGAAAAAATAATGATTCTTTTAATAATTTTATGAAACATATAACTGTTATTTTAGAAACATGTAACTATTATTAAAGAAAATTTACATTTTCTATGAAACAATATATCTATGAATCAATAATAAGATAGCAAAAGAATTGCAAGAAAATTCAACAACATTTCAAATATGTATTTAAGAGATTGCTTTTACCTTTTTTTCTTGAATTTGGATTGTAGCTAAATGTTTTAAAATATACATTTTTGACAGAATCAAAGAGCATGAAATTAAGTGTATTTAGATAGTAAGAATATACAAGTGTGTGTGTATATATATATATATATATATATATATGTATCACACATCAAACTTGCATTCAATTTTCCATTCAAAAATACATGTAATGTGTTATAAACATTAATAAACAACCTAGTTACCAAGAATTTATCAACTTGATCGTTAATGATTCATACATCAACAATTTTACATTCATGAAAGAACGAATAGCAGCATAATACAGATTAGTTTTGAAAGTGGTCACTGCTGTAAGGATCAACCACATTGTAATAACCTACTATGATAAACTTTGACATTACAAACACCGAACTTGCCTCCCGAGTCACTGCAAGGATTAACCCACAGCTTTGCCAGATTAAAGTTACTATCCAATGTCTGGTGCAGCTTGCTGCACGCAAAGACACGGCAAGTATGGGTCATGTTATTTATTTACTGTACATATAATACACGTCGAGAAAAAATTGGTTTCAAGGTTCTCAGCTACTCCCTGCAACGCTAAGAACAAGTAACCTGAGAGGTTGCTCAAACTCCCGGGTCCTTCTTATGAAGATAACACCAGCACCCTAGGAGCGGAACGTATTACCGGCAATCCACTCTACCAATCCTTGGCGAATCCAAGCCCTAATTCCACAGCTTCACCTGGAACCTATGAGCTACAACTCACCCAAGCTCTCATGTGGCGCAGATCGACGGGGGCATAGTGACTGATATTGCAGAGCGATTCGTCAGTTGCGAATGCGCACCGGCAGTGATCCACGATTTGGGCGTCACTTCGCCTAAGCTGAACGATGTAAGCGCAAATGAGAGGTCGTCGAACTGTTGGTGCAGTTCTGTGGTATCGGACGGAAACAGGGTGTCTGATCTACGGCTGGCAGAGGAGCCTCGAGGGCAGCCTCCCCAGCTGTGACGACTTGACCTAAAGGTAGTAAGTCTTCGCCAGAAAGTTGCACTCGGAGAGTCGGAGCTTGGGCGGTCGGTGCTCCTGGAAGAGACAGAGCTCGAGGAGATGCTTGAGATCGGTGATCTTGGCTTGGGGAATCCCTTGTGTGGCACCAGAGTGATTGTTTTTGTGGAGCGTCCGTTCTTGCGCATGCGCACCGCGTGACATGAGAGATGCTTGCTGTAGTAGCGTCTACTCCTCATTGCTCTCCTGCGAAAAACAATTATGTTAAATTTTTTTTTAAAATGCCACCATGTCACATCTCGCGGCTTCAGAAAAATAATCTTCTCGACGTCAAAACTCAAAATTATCTCAAGTCACATGTGAAGGCAGCAATGTTGGCACGAACCTGTCAAAAATTGCATATGTCGCTTTGAGATTTGAGAGCTCTCGCACAACCACAACTCGAGTGCGCGTGCCTGGCGCTATTCGCACTGTCAGTTTGACCTGCGAGTGCCCGTATTACTCAGAAGCAAGTTCAAATGCTGGAAATTGTGCAATCTGTGCAAGAGCTGGTTGGAGGTTGTTCGAAGATTTGAGCCTGGTTGCGGAAAGATTACCTGTTTCTTCTCACATTCTTCTCGTCTGCCGCTGTCAACCAATTTCTGCTCAAAAATTTCTGCTACCTTGGTCACGCTCGCTTGCAGGATCTCCTTGTTCACTCCAACCAATGGATCCGTGTTCGCCAGCATCTTGAACCCCACTGTCACCAATTCCAGGAAGAGGTCAGCACATGTGCAACTAGCTCACAAGTTATTCGGTAATTGTTTGACCGCAAGAATTGTAGATGTGAGGGCAAAGAATAAATGTGAGAGAGTGCTGCAGCGCGTACTTGGACTAGAGATGTGCTTCAGAACACCAAGAACGATGACCTCGTCCCCGGGTCGAACTGCAACGTTGATCGCCCAGTCCAACGCAACAAACGTGAGCTTCTTCTCAGCGTTCACAACGATGGCCACTATGTTTGGCGCCAGCGCTGTCGCTATTCCTGTCGTGGACTTGATATTCTCGTTGAATGTCTTCGGTGGCGAACTGTCAACCACTTTATCTGGATTATCGATGAGACTCTGTTTCTGCTCCAATTTCTCTTCTTCCATGGTGGTTGCCACAGTCGATCGCGGCCTGGTGAATTCGAAGCGTTTGAACTCGGAAAAATTAAGCAATGGCGTCGGGGATTCTAAGCTATCAATTTCGTCGGAGTTTCGCTTTGGCGAATAGGATACATGGCTCCGAGAATTGGTAGGATACGGCCGTGGCGTCGAAGACGTGTACTGAAAAGGTTTCGCAGACTCCGACCGTGGCCTACTTGACGGAAAGCTTCTACATTTGTCTGGATTCGGTCGTGCCTTGACGGACATGAGACCATCATTGGTAGAGCGAGCTGTGGTTTCTTCGCTTTGCACTGTTTTGATTGTAACCGATCTCTGTCTTCGCAATGATTGTAAGGGGTGGAGAATTTCATGAGTAGGACTGAAAATGGTGTCCAGCGTGGGTTTGGATGCCGTTTTAACGCTTGGCCATGGCTCAGTGTTGCCTGATAGTGTCCTCCGCAGAGTTCGACGTGATCGTGGCGTCAAGCAACTGTCACTGTCGTACTTAACTTTCACAATATTATTCCTAAACCTCCTTCGATCACCGCATTCGCCAACGTCACTCATCTCACTGTCGTCATTCCCTTTCTCAAGCCTGCCCCTCCACCTCGTTCGGTCTCCATTGTCGGTTACGTCACTATACTCGTCACCTGAACTCCCATTACTGCTCTCCATATCCGTCCACTGCGCCAATGGCGCCCGCATTGGATTTACATCGCCATACCATGTGAACGTGGAGGTCCTCCTTGACCTTGTCTCGGACTTCGTCGGCGCCATTTCTGAAAACAAACCCTCAACTATTCCACACCAATCAACCACTACCCGCCCCAAAATCTGAACGACCACTACAACTGAAATATCTCGAAGTTCTTGCGCGGTTCGCAATCGTCACAACTTCCAGGAGCAACCTGAGCTACAAAAGCGTAGTATCTATCCATACTCTAACTCCAGTTACGAATTGCTGCAATGGGAATCGTGAGCAGAATTTTGACAAAACCTCGACGAACAATGATCAAATTACACTTTGAAAAGAGCTCATTCTTGCACTTCAGTGTACAACGTACAGTTCTCACCAATGCGATCCTAGCCAAATCTGAAAAATTTCTCCCAAATGTGTTCACACCTCTGAACGACCTCCGCAAAACTCTGGCAACTTCTCCAAAATACAACTCCAACGGCAAACGATCTACAAAACAATCTCCACAAAGCATGCTCTACAGTTCTCATTAACTTGATCCTAGCCAAATCTGACAAATTCCTCCCAAATTTACTCACAGTTACACGACCTCCTGAAAACTCTGGGACCTTTTCCCAATTACAATTCTGAAAGCAAGCGACCAACAAATCGATCTCCACCAGGCAGTGCTGCAGAAACCTTCAATTACTCACGCCCTCGAGTAGCACGCACCACTAATGGTGCCGGCATCGATGCACCCCAGCCAACCAGGCCATTTGGCGAGCATCGATTGCAAACGCTGCGAAGATCTTTTGGACCACAGCTGAGACGACTGATTCCAAGCTCATTCTATGATTGTGCACAAACCCCCCGTTGTGAGCGCCGATCTGAGCGAATTGCCAAATTTAAGCAAAATTTCTCCTGACTTGGATTCGATCCCGGGCTACTCTAATTAATTTGTCATCGACGAAAGGAGCTAAAATTTTCATTCTCAGCTGGCAGATGCAATTCAAGTCCGAGGCTCGTATTATGTTACAATTTCAGTGCACTCCCTATCGTACACAAGTCAAACTAATGAGGCAATAGCCTTGGAGGATGTATAAAATGAGCAACTATAATTCTTTAAATGGATAAATAACATATCAAACTGGTCCTAATCAGTATCTTATCTTTGAAATCTTTATTTCGAATGTCTTTGCGCAATAGTCCTGCAAAATGTGCATCACATGCACCTTCCATAAATTCTTATGCGATTAATTATATTATACCACAAAGATGTGATACATTTGAAAAGTCAATCGATCACTAACTATAAAACTCATTTTATTTCACACTGAGACTCATAATTGCATTGTATGTAGTAAACTGCACCTTTCTGTTGCAATTCTGTTGCAATTCTGTAAATTTCAATACAAAAGTGAGTTTGAGTCACTGCATGTGCGGGGTCACGGTAACAGGCGGCAAGGTCCTTTCGAAATTTCCTCACCTCTCATGACTTAACTACTCAAGCACAGCAACATCATTTGCCCATGGGAATAAGCGGAAGAAAAGCCACGCTATCCATTGCAAGTATTTCGTGGCCTACACGTCCAGGTCATTGCGATGATTCCACATTGCTGTCGTTCAGTGTTTGAGGTCATTTCCAATTACTGACTTCGGATCGGTGAGGCGTGCACCTCATCTATGTCCGCCTGCTACCTCTCCTCGGGGTCAAATTTCCAAACATCTATGTCGCCGGGACGGCTCAGATTTGAACTGGTCGCCTAGTCTGCGAAAGCTGAAGACTCAGCCAGCCCCTTCCCTCCACTCTTCCAAATGACGGAGGGTTTTGGAGCTCAGAAACGGCGACCGCTGGAACACCGTGGTCACGGTTCCTCACATGACCTAATCGGGTCCGATAATAGACTCGCAAGTCAGCTGCACAGGGAGGTCAGCACCCTGCAACGACAATGGATTGATGAGCAAACCTGAACTCTTTTGTGAAACAGCATCGTCATCTGTTTTCCAATAGAATCCAGATTTTCTTATTACCACGTTTTAAACAAATAAGAAGCATAAAATTTTGAAATGTGTGTGTGCATGTATGTGAATAAATACATACATATATACATATATACTTACAAACCTAACATTGCTAGTGCATATGTTTGTTCACTTGTTAGCTTTCTATTATAAGAAGTTACAATGATGCTGGAAAGAAAAATGATGATAATAAGTTCATAAAGGAATGATTGCATAAGATTTTTATGATACCTCCAATGTTTTCAGTTTGGATTTTATTTTTTAAAAAAGTTCCAACTCTTTTGAAAATGTAAGGGGTTGTTTGTAGTTTGTTGTGAACAGGTACATACCTGTGAAAAATGTTATGTTCTTTTCAACAAGTATTGCAATAATTATTCTGAGGTTCATCTTAGCCACTACATTTCATTTTATTTTCAATTTGTTATGTACATCATTGTGGTGGTCCAAGCATGAGTTCAAGTACATGTTTCATGGTGCCTACCACTGTAATCTACTCAATTCAACAATGGTGGAGGGAGTGTGGGGACCTGAGTATAAAAATAAAAAATAAAAACCATGTAGCTTTTTAAAAGAGAAAACAAACCTATTCTTATTATAACCTCCAAAAAAGTTTCCAAGTAGAGCATTGAAAAATCACAAATAACGATTAAAAACATTAAAAAACAAACTCCCTCTTCAATAGGTGACATCAATTTTAAATGTGGGTATCAATCAGAGCTTGTGGATTTCCCAGTCATTTCAGCCCTTTAGGAAGCTTCTGGAATTATTCTTTGTCCATATTTCTCTGTGGGTGATTTACAGAGGACCATGTGAATGCAATTTCAGTGCATCCAATCATAAAATCTGCAAAATTATATATTTACATATGTATATATACATAAATTGAAAGGCCAAAAAGAAGTTTAGACTTGTGGAGTGTCCAAAGTGGCAAATTTAGCCATGGGGAACCAAGCTTAATGAGTTTGGAAATAATTCATTGTGCTTAAATATAAACTTTGAGATTAGGAATATGAAAAGTTCTTCATGGCCATAAACTGACAAGGGATTCTAAATGTCAGAAAGAAAGAAAGAAAGAAAGAAAGAAAGAGAAATATTGTAAAACCAGAAAAAGAAAACAAAAGAAAACAAAGAACAAAATACAACAAACAAAAAAATAACATGAAGACACACAACCATACAAGATACAAACGAATGATGGTAACTCTTCATTAAGAATTAATAAAGAATACTGATTAGTTCCAAATATTTGTTACTGTAACAATCTACAAATACTATTAAAAAAAAATGTTTCTACTGAAGAAACACAAAGTTTAACAAAAATTTGAATTCTTAAACATACATACATACATACATACATACATACATATATCTATATATTACCATTTTTTGTTTAGTTTTCCCATATTTCATAAATTTTATAAATATTCAAGTTACATGATTGTAAAAACTACAACACGTTAATTTCAATTAATATTTCCTACATTATATACTAAAAATTTGAAATATTTAATAAATTTCAATACAGATGTCAAGAACGATTCCAAAAAGTCACTGTGCTGATGTGAAGCTCTATCACAAATGATCGGTTCTTTTACTAAATTACACCAGAATTAATAGTTTCGATTTTATTGTAGTTATTTGTTTTAATCATAAACTGGAATACATTTTCTATAATTGTGAATATGATGATTGTGTTTTAAATCTGTGATAAATGAAAAGCTGCTTTAACATTAAACCTACTATCAACAATCATAACAACAGACCAAAATTGTGATGATCTTTTTCTTTGAAGTTTCTTTTTTCTTTTTTCCCTTTAAATGTGTATGTAGATCCGTTTTTATATAGGCCATGATAATACAAAATGATATTAGATTATTAATTCGGGATCATAAATACAGTAATATCTTTTTTGATAAAGTAAAATTTTATTTAACACCGCTTTCAAGAAATGATATCTCAAATAGAATGTTAAATGAATATGATATCTGGGCTTTTGTGAATTTGAAACGACATCATATCTATTTTTGAGTGTTTCTTGATTTGATATTTTCTGTTAAAAATACAGTGAAATACTTCTCAATGTTTATTTTGAAGCTCAGGCATTGAACTCAATTTGTGTAACATCTGTTTTTATTTGCAACTGTTAATCATTTTTGAAAGTTGATGATTGTCAATTGAATATTGATTATTATCTGAAATGATATTATATACAAACACGATAAAAAAGTAAACAATCAAATCTAATACATAAGTTATTAATACATTTGTTTGTTTTTGAATTCTTTTATAAGTCGAAGAGGATATGCACCAATATCATGTAATGATGTGAAAGGCCGTTAGCTTTGGAATTTAGTACTTAATTACTTTCATAAATGTATATTTATAAATTCAACTGGTACAAGGTTTGAGAAATCTGATCTAAAAAGTTCATAAGTGAAATGTGAGTGCGAAAATTAATACAAGTCTAATGTGCATCTCTGTGAACAATTTCCACCCGTGCAAAAGGGCACGGGCTCGGGTTGGGCCGCTCATTCGATGCGGATGAAGTACATTTATCATCCATCAAAATATCACAATCATCCTTTTCAGAAAATAATATGAAAATATTCTCAAGGTTAATTTCATTCGCCTCGACGTGCTCCATGAGAAAGTGACACGATTTACAGAGGTGTGGATGAACGTGGTGCGCCATATGTTCATTCATCCAGAAAGTTGTTCATACTCGCGCTTCGTGTAATGATTCCCAATTTCTATGGTGATTTTTCTGTCACTTCTATCAGCGCCGCCGCGGCCGCTTCGCATGCCTTCAATCTTTTGTCGACACGTTCGATCGACACCTTTTGTTCGTGGTTTCAGGGATTGTCTGAAGGACACAGTATCGAACGGCGGTTCCATCTAGATCTGTATCACTCGTTCTAAGCCGGTGTGGGCTTTAAATGGTGCATTCGTGGACGAATAGGTGAAAATTTTAACTTATCGATTTGTATATCTGAATTGTGGTGCCGGATGGGCGTACAAGCATGGCAGAATTGCAAATTGGGGCTCATAGGGTTGTAGGAGCGGAGATGGAGATGGGCTATGACTGCAAGAGCGAGGACATAGTTGATGAAGTGGCCGAGTCATGGGTAGCTTATGAGACGGAATGCTACTGGGAGGCCGTTCTAGTTTGAGGTTCAGATGAGTATTATCTGAGGTGCTGGTCAGTCATAACCTTTGGCTACAGAAGAAAGCATTTTTGTGATCATTGGTGGGAGTTTTGCTTCTGGGGCTCTTATACCCCGATTCCTCACTTTGGGTCTCAGCACGATGCTGGAAGTGCACAGATGCCGACAGATTGAGTGGTCTCCAAGCGGTGTCGTTGCACTTGCCACCAGCGTAGATGGGACAGCTGTAGCTGTTGCTCGGGAGAACGGTGCTATAGAGATTTGGAGTGTTGCTGCTGGGTCCCTAGGATGGTATTGCCAGATGGTACGTGCTCTAGTTTTTTCTGCTTAGCTCCTTTGCCTGGATCAATGTTAGGTTTAGGGTTTTGGGAGCTTTTGCCGAGGTAGCTTGTCTGCGATGTCTTACTACAACAAGTGGTGGAATTAAATGAAGCAATGGAGGGAATTCTATGCTCATGACTATGTCTACAAATGCATTTTCTGAAGCCGCTATAATTTGAGGGTTTAGTTTAGGGCAGTGGACTATTATGCGTTATGGATTGCAGAGGACTTGCGGTTGTTGGATTAGCTGTTTGAATATGTTCTCTAAGTAACTGAATTTCACTTTCAGCCGGATTTGGAGCGTGGCACCTCGAAGCTCCTTGAGCTTCTGATGGACTTGGGGTTTTTGATGTCTGATCAGGTGTTAAGTGTTTAAAAATCAGTACGTGAGTTTCTGAGAGAACACAACTAGAACCTGAACACTTTTTTTTACAATTGCCTTGGTTTGCAGACAATACCAGGGAGACAAGGTGCAGCTATTTCGTCTTTGGTATGGTGCCAGTCTCTAGAGGAAGATTCATCACCTCTCGGCAGGTTATTCTCCTCAGGGCTCGATGGCTTGGTCACCGAGTGGGATCTTAATACTCTCCAACCCAGAGTGCGAACCCTTCTTGTCTTTGAATTTTGAGTATTCGCTAAATTAGGTTTGTATTCTTGAGCTGTAAATTAAGTGTTTCCAGACCAGCGTAGAGTGAGTATTGTTATAAATTTTGCCTCTAAATCCATCTTTCTCTCATCGTAGGCGGTGATGGAGTCAATGGGAGGATCCATATGGCAATTGGCTGCTGAGCACATGGATACAATTGTGTCCAGGAGCCTGAATGGAAGCTCAAACAGTAGTGTTCGTGAAAGCGAGGGAAATGACAGTGACGACGAAGGAAGCAGTAGCAGCAGTGATAGTGACGATGAGGGCGACAGTAGACCGCAAAGAGTGGCGCTTGCTTGTGAAGACGGTGTTGTTAGAATATTTGAAGTTGCTACAGCCCAGCGTGGTCTTGTGTATCGGAAGTCTTTTCCTCGAGTGAAAGGTAAGGTACCATCCCTGTGTGCACGAGGATCTGTCTATTGCTTTAGACTTACCGTTCTCTCTGTAAAGATCTGTGTGTTCTTACTCTTTATTGTACTACTCAGGGTTTTCGTTCTACTCAGTGTGTATCTTTGCTCAGGTCGAATTTTGAGTGTCGCATGGACTTGGGATGGAGGGAGACTGGTTGCCGGAGGTTCGGATGGGTGAGTGTGTATGTTTGTGTTAGTATCAATTAATACTTTTCTGGTACAGTATATGTTTATGTTGTCGCCACAGAGTGTTCCTCTTGAACGTGCGGCTGTGATGGATGTTCATAAGTCCTACATCTCCGTTCAGCCGCTCGAACAGGTCACTTGTTGAGAGATTGAAGTAGTTTCTTTGCTCAATGATGAATAATCATTCTAGAGTGTATATGCAGGTGCATAAGATGCTGGGACATTGCTAACACTAGAGAATTATATCGAATCACTGCTGGCGTCGGTGGCAAAAGAAGTGATGCTGATTTATGCATATGGTCCTTGTTGGTTCTAAGGTGATTTTTTTAATACTTTCTAAAGTTCCTTATGTAGAAGTGTAGGTTGGAACTTAGTATCATGGTAGCAGAGTAATTTCAATTTTGATAACATTGTCTGGTCTCTTAATGCCAGGTGCTGGTATTGATGCACAGTAGAAGTGGAAAGACTGACATATTTTACCTAGAACTTATCTTAGCGGGTTGTTTCTTGCTTCTTCGAGTTTCAATGGCGTGTTGGTATACTTCGGAGCTGTAGCTACTTCGCCAAACTTCCGTGGATAATATTGTCAAGGGTTGTGCAGGAACGGAGATATTGTTAGTGGTGATAGCAGTGGTAGCACTCAGTTTTGGGACGGTCACCTTGGAACACTCTTGCAAGCTCAGACTCGGCATGATGCTGATGTGTTGGCCTTAGCCACTTGTGGTGACAATGTTTTTGCTGCAGGGGCTGATGGAAGGGTTGATCTCTTCCCATCTTTTAGTTCATTTAAGATGTCTGAAACAACGGTGCCCGAGTTTTTGTTGTTGATTCAATATTTATTTCATTTATTAGTGCCTTTCTCCGTTCATTAAAGATTAATTTAATATTTTGCGGGAAGAACACTGATAATTACTATTTTTAACATACTAACGTGTGGTATGAAACAGGTGGTACAATTTCGTAGAGTGGCCGAGAGTCAACGGCTGGATGCCTCTACATCAGATGCTATTGACGTTGCCAGAGGAGCTTTGGGTGAAAAATGGATATATGTAGGCAGCAAACGCACTCATACTCATGACATCAAGGCCCTCACTATCGCTACTCCGATTTTGTCGCGAGTAACATTTGGAGGTACCATTAATTTTTTTTACCAACTTTTTTGGTGGTTAGTTTAAGCAGAAAGATCAACGCAGCTTTGCAATCAATTACAGCAGCAGTTTTGCTTTGTGCAGAATATTCTGGCTGATTTTTATGTCCAGTATGTGAACTTGTTCAGATGACTGTTGGCATTTGCTAGTTATGCAAGAGTTTGAGCTTTTATTCACTACATGGCTTATTTCATGACCAGATAAGTCTGGAGCGAAGATGGATAAGAGCATGAAAGAAAAGACAAAGAGGCGAAGAACAAAAGAAAATCCAAATTCAGGTCCTAATGATCACAGGAAATGGGCCCGTGCACAAACTGCAATGCTGATATCTGGTGGTAATGACGCAAAACTCTTCACATATCCTGCGAATGGATTCCTCTCTTTCTATCCTCACGATGTTTGCCCCTGTCCTGAAAGACCCTTTATCCAGCTGGTGGAGCAATCAGCCATTAATGGAGGCGTTTTGTTGATGGCTCAGCATCCCAACAGAGTTGACATCTGGAAATTTCATGTTAAAGTATCAATGGCTATGGAATCTGCAAATGGAAGCTACAATGGGAATGGACATTCGGTATTGGGAAAGCGAAAATGGGAAGGAGAATCATATTCAGGTACTGCTGGTAGGGAGCTGATGAGTAATGGAAACTCCAGCAGTGTTTCAAAAGCATTGGTACCTCATAGCAATGGTTATGCTTCAACGCAGAATGGACAGAGAAAGCCTCTTCCGGACAGGTTTGGGAAATCTCCTGGTCAGTCTTATGGAAAAGCTCCTGGCACACCACCAGCGCTCTTAGCAACAATTAAGATAAATTCAAGTGAGAACATTCTATGCAGTACTATATCAGGTAGTGGAGACCTAGTTGCTTTCGCCGATAGTCAAAGGCCTCGTTTGTATGTGCTAGAGCGCAAGGGGACGTCCGACTTATTCCAAATTAAAAGGAAGAAACTTCCAGCAATTCTACAAACTGTCCACTGCATGATTTTCAGTGCGGACTCTAGCCGTCTAATTATGGCAGGGCCTCGGGGAGTTATTTGGGTACGTCTGCTTGACTCGGTTGTCTTGTTTGAAATTTGATTTTTTTTAAACTTGACAATTCTGGGTGTGGTCTGATTTTCAAATGGTTTTTGTCTACTAAATTTTCTCGCGTTGCATTTGAGGATGAATAAGATAGAAGTACCCCTGGAAGCTGTACTATTGTTAGCTATCTATTCAGAATCTTAATTATGTCTTTTGATATTACAGGTTGTTGACCCAAAAAGTGCAGAACTAGTTCATACGTTTCATGTCCCTACTCATAAGAATGATCGATGGGCGAATGGGCTTGTGAAAATAATGTGCACAAGTCCCGATGGGCAATGGCTAGCTGCTGCATCAAGCACAGGTCAAATAGCTGTTTTCAATTTCGAAGTTTTGAGGTAATTCTGGTGCCAGCTGGATACGTGCTTGTGGTTTGGATCCTACTCTAGAGAACTTTTAGTCTACCCCTAACCAAGGAGCGCAAGCATTAACTAGGAAGTCCTATGGTTTTTGATTATGCAGGCACCAGTGGACAGTACCAGTGCTTGACGGGACCCCAGCGACAGCAATGGTTTTTCATCCAGGAAGTAACAACGTTCTTTTTGTGAGCAGTGCTGCCAATCAGATTCATGCTTTAGACGTTGAAGCGAGGGCTCCTGGACAATGGTCAAGGCATAATGGTGCTCATATTGCTAAGAAGTTGCAGGACTTCCCAGGTACTATCATTGGGCTTTCGCTACCCTCATACCCGAAGTCCACATCAATCATTGCTTACAGTTCCAGGTAAACTTCTCGCTCCATATCATCATTTACTTAAAACTCTCTGTTTAACTGATTGTTTTCTGTGTTCTTGACTTTTTTCTCAGCAATGTTACAAGCTCGTGGTAGCATCACCATGATGTGCTTCATAGTGTACTTATGGTATCTGTGTTCACCTGCAGTGCCATGTGTCATATTGACTTAAGCCAACCAATAGGGGAAGAAGCTGCGCCACTGGAGAAGAAGATGACTGAAAATGGTTCAGATGCAGTTGATAATCGAGAGGGGCATGCAGGTGTGAATGAGAATGGGAATGGAAATGGGGTTCTTGCTGGGGTTAGTTATAGGAGTAGTAATGGGGAGAGTAAGAGTTTGGTGGTGGTGAATTTGAAGAATCCTGTTCTGTTCTTAGGTCATACTGGGCGTAATTCTGTGCTGATCGTAGAAAAACCTTGGATAGAAGTCTTACGGCAATTTCCTGCCCCTGTCTCTAGGCATTTTTACGGTAATTGAGATAAAACAAGGGCTAATTCATCTCTTCTCTCATTTTTGAGTGTATGATACTCTCGATTTTTTAATAATTTTATCTTTTGACTTATGGTCATTAACTGTAAATTTTTATGGCAAAGTTTGAAACGTTTGCGTTCGACTAATCCTGGTATTGCAATGAATGTAAGTATTGAAAGTATCAAAATAAAGGTTCTTTGTAAGAGATGCGATGCAAAATACTTGAGACAAAAGAATTGGTCTTGCAATGAATAGATTGTGAAACTAGTTATTTTTAACTACTGAAAATTATTTGGCCTGTTTGCTCATTTTCTAAAGAATCTTAATCTGGCTTAGGTTAAAATGGATAATAAATTTATTCAGATATAAAGTATGTTAGGATTTAGAGTTTATTCCTACAACATTTTAGTTGAGAAAATCTAGTTTTTGAATTTTGTGAAATCTCATCGCCGAATATATTCAATACGAAAGTTTTGCAATAAATATATCTGTATAATCAAATATTCAATTTTTGAATCTATCTATTACTTCCTGGTCTTATGGACTTTTCACTACAGCATAAAATTGCAAAAAAGTAAAACATATATGTTTATTTCTTTGGCCTTGATTTATTACAAAAAATTAAGGCTTTTGTAGACAAATAGATTAGCACTCATGAATTAAATAGATATAATTAAATAGATATAATTTGATATTGTGTACATGTGAATGATGTGAATGATGTGAATGTAATAGTGATGTTTATAAGGGGGCCTTTATACCTAGAAGCCCATTTTGAAAGGTCATGGTATAAAAGCCTCACAAAGGTTTCTTGTTTGGTTAAAAAACCTTCCATTAAAAGTCTTGGCTTTTGGAGATAGTATAATCTCTAAAAAATTAATTTAAAAAGTGTTTTTTGCTGTCCACCTGCAACCCACTTAAAATACCTTCCAACATGGAAGGGAAACAAAACAGAAGCAAATAAAGAGAGAATGATTGCTTGAGTATCACTTCAATCAATATTTTTTCCAATTTTACTTACTATACAATATGATCCTATGTGGGAGTGACCCTAACCAACAATAATGCGAAGAAAAATTATGTACTAGGATACCAAGTAGCCAAAGTTTTTTTTTTTTTTTTTTTTTTTTTTAATTTCTTCATGCAAAGGTTATTAGAAAATTATTCACTACAACAATCAACAATAAAGATTACATTACCAAAAAAATTCTTTACAATCAATTCATACCACCTTGAAGGAAAACTCACCTTGTTGCATCTCCAACCAACCTGACACTTATTAATGAAGGTCAATAAATATTTAATGTCCCTTTACTCGATCCGAGCTAAACATTCTAGTAAAGATTAGGATATAAAACTAATGGATTAACGGTTCTATCTACCCCCTACATCCATGTCTATAAGAAAAATTGAAGACTTATCTCTCTTGCATGTTCTTCCCAGATTCTACCCTTCAACTCCTAGCTCTTGCTCCTTGTTTTTACATGTATCTGCTAAATTTAAAAGAATTAAAATAAATTGACAAGAGCTAGGGAATTTACTTGAAATCTAATTTCTTAGTGCCATTTCTTATATTGTGTCCTTCACTCCTCAATCCACAACATGTATTAGTTTAGTGAAATGAAAACTCAACCAAATTACTTAATTGAAGGCTTACCTTAGAAGTATGGTGTCTTGAGTGATTGCTTTGCTCTTCTTCTTCTTTTTGTATTGAGAGTGAAATAACTTGTCTAATCTACTATTGGAAAACTTTTCTTATCCTACACCTATGAAGAGATGGGATATGGTGGGTGGAGAGAGTGATTAAATCCCTCTACTACTAGAGAAAGGCCGCCCATAAGAAGATTTACAAGTAAATGATTGCTTATTTGAATAACCAATCCTTTGTCCCCTATGAAAAGATGGGATACAAGGGGTGGAGAGGGTCATTAAATCCCTCAACCACTAGAGATTGGCCCTCAACAAAAAACTCACAAGGAGGGAAGTGATGAAACCTTTGAAGATGAGTTCCATTCCAAAAATCACTACAATTAAAATATTGATGAAAGGTCAACAAAAATTATACCACTCTAAGCTTATCCTTCAAGTGTTTCTATTTGAAATAAACTCAATTGATCATAGTCAATAGGCACTAAGAAATGCCTTTTCAAACAAGGAGTACACAAAACTGCCAAGGCAATGAACTCCCTTCTAATCAAAAATTTCACTAAAAATTCAATTTTTTTCCAAATCAAATGTGTAATAACTCTTTAGAAAGCTAACAACAAGATTAAAAACCTCACTGATATGCAAAGTCAAAAAAAAAATATAATAAAACTGATTGATGAAAAATGGAGAGCAAATCACTCTTTAGAGCAAACTGCCAAAATAATGAATCTTCTTCTAATAAAAAATTCACCAAAAATTCAATTTTGATCCAAATTAAATATAAAAAACTCTTTAAGAAGCTAAAAAAAATATATAAAACCTAAAAAAATCTCAAAATCAACTAACAAATACATAAAAATTGACTGATGAAAACCTGAGAGTAAGTCACTCTTGGAGGCAAACATTCAAGGTAGTCAAACCTCTTCTAATTAAGAATTCACCAAAAATTCAAATTTGATCCAAATCAAATATGTGATAGTTATTTGGGAAGCTTAAAACAAGATACACAATTTTATAAAGTTTCAAGATTAACTAACAAATACAAAAAAATTGGTTGTTGGAAATCCGAAAGCAAGTTACTCTTGGGAGCAACCATTCAAGGTAGTAGATCCACTTGTACTCAAAAGTTCACCAAAAATTCAAATTTGGTCCAAATTAAATGTGTGATAGCTTTTTAGAAAGTTAATATTAAAATACACAACCTCACAAAATTTCAAATGTAAATAATAATTATATAAAAATTGATTGATAAAAATCTGAGAGCAAATCACCCTCCATTTAAAATTTTTTATTTTTTTTGTTTTTTTTGTTTTGACTATAGATGATAAAAGCTTTGTTTACAACAATAATAATAAAAAGTAGAAAACTTATGAATAATGAAGGATAGGCTTGAAATACTCACTCAAAAAGTTCACAAAAGGGATCAACCACCATTAATTCATTCCACAATCGTCCATACAATTAGAAGCACCACCTCCCGACAAATATACCAAAATGTGAGGATGAATTTTCACCCTTCAATCCAAATTATAAGGTGGCTTCACTTAAGAATTACTTATAATTGGTGGTGTGAAGTGAAGGAGAAAATAACAAGTACAAGAAGAATAAAAACCACAAAACAAGAGAAGTATAGGATATCAAGCAAGTATATAATTCAAAACTACATCATAGTTAATTCACTCTGTTTTCACCTAATAAAAAGTAAAAAGTAAAAAGTAAAAAATAAAAAATATATTTTTATTTAGATATATATATATATATATATATATATATATATTTTTTATCTTTCTAATGGTATAAAAAATATGTAAATCCAAATTACTATGAATAATTTATAATAATGCAAAGATAGAAGGTAAATAATAGAAAAGTTAAGTGGAATTTTTTTATCTCAAGGATAATTTACTTAAGAGATCATGAGTTTGAACCTCACCAAGGCTCACAAGTAGTATATAAGGGTGTCTTAGAGGGGCCATGAGGCCTTAGTCTTATCCTTCTACCTACATCCAAGGTGCCACAATCCATATGGGACTTATGCACCTCCCTTCTTACAAGGACTATACTAGCTGCTAGTCCTCCTATTTTCAATTAGTAAAATCCATTTTTTTTGTGATTTTGACTACACCATGGTATTCAAAAACACCCAATTAGCTTAAGAACCTTGCATGGCCTTCAAATCTTATTCCAATTCTTCATAATGGCTCCCAAGGTGGTAAAACTTATTTTTATCAAAGTCTTAAAAATTCTTCTAAAATTTCCTAAAAAATTCTAAATAAATTCTAAAAATTCTTATAATACTTCTAAAGTGATAATAAAAATTTAAAACTGTTTTATTCTACCTTGGTGATTTTTTATAATAAAAAAATCAATTTAAATCAACTAAAAATTCTATTTTTTATATAAATAACAAAAAAAGACATGAAGTTTATTTCTCATGCTTCATCTATCTACTAAGTAACATTTATATATTTTCAATAAGTAGTACATAGAAATATAAGGCTAATATAGACATTGGTCTCAATAATTAAATTTTAATTCTTATAATTAAAAAAAATACTAAATCAATTGAGATAATTACCTCTAAGACTTATTAGGATCCTATTTCTTTCTCACTAATACTATTCTCCTTCATTTAGCATCATTTAAATACATCTTTACTTTATAATTGTAGTTTTGGCATTCAAATATATTCTTTTATTCTAAAATAATTAATGAGTCAATTTGATGATTCACACTATTATTGTTGTATGTAGCTCTGATAAATAATTTATTAAATCTTTTGCCATTGAATTATCAACTTTTAAAAAGTCAAAAGTGTCAAACCATTGATGATAACCATAGTTAGCATAGAATGATGGTTATTGAGTAGAAGAATGTATTATATGATTGTAGATAAACTGTGCTAATGTTAAAAGAGTTCAATTATCTTGATGGTAGTTGATGGTATATTATAAATACTGATCTAACACTTGATTTAGTTGCTTTGGTTGTTCATCAATTTAAGGATAGAAGGTTGTTGATAATTTTATATCCACTTTTAATATATAAAAAAAATTCTCTAAAATTTGGATATAAATTGAGTTCCTCTGTTTGATACAATATCTTTTGGTATACCATAATAGTAATAGATGTTGTAAAAACAAAATCTAGCTATTTTTTCACTTGTAATAATTTTTGTACATTGTAAAAAATATGCCATCTTAATAAAATAATTTGCTATCACAAATATAAAATCATAAGAATTTGAAATTAAAAGATCCATAATAAAATCCATAAAATAAATAACCATACTTATTCTTGTATAGATAATAGTTGGAAAAGTCCATATAGTTGATGGTAAGAGATCTTTGATCTTGAATAAATATCATATGATTTTATAAAATCTTTTACTTCTTCTTATATTTTAAATCACCAAAAATTTCTTGAAATTAACTCTAAAATCTTATTATATCCAAATTAACTTATTATAAGAAAATTGTGACAAGTTTAAAGATTATATAATTGTGCTTCATCTTTTAAAATATATAAGCATCTTTTCAAATAGAGAAGATTGTTTTTGAATTCAAACTTAAAAGTATCACGAGACTTAGAAGAATTTCTCTTAATATCATGTATAAGATGATCTAAGGACATACTTGAATAAGCTTGATAAAAAAATGTTGAATGAATTGGCATTATTGATTTCATAGCTCAAAGATGAAATTACTCAAATTTCAAAAGAATTATTTGTTGTTGATCATAAGCTGCTTTTCATTCTTTTGATATAAGATAAGAGCATTTAGACAAGACATTTAACAAACCTTGTTGTTTTTTTGATTGATAAGTAATATTGAATACAAATCTTAAAAAAAACATGCTCTAACAAGCTTAATGACAATTCAAAAAACGTATTGACATAAAATCCTTGAAATTTTTGTGATTAATATAAACTATCATTGGACTAAAAATACCTTCTACATAATGATGCCATTCTTAAAATGAATCTATAATTGAAAGAAATTTTTTATTATAGATCTTATAAGTGATCTTGGCTGTTGAAACTTTTCTTAAATAAAAAGTTATAGAATGAAATTTGTCATTTGTTCCCATTTGCAACAATATTACATCTAAAACAAAGTTTTTTGTATTTATTTTTATAAAAAAAATGACTCAAAAAAGTCAACTTGATATAAGATTGATATTATAATAAAAGCTGTCATTAATGCTTGAAATGTTACTTCAGCCTCTTTGTTCTACTTAAGTTTATCTTTATAAATCAAACATATAAGTAGAGATGCAACTTGAAAAAAATTCTTGATAAAAATCTAATAATAATTAGCAAATTCTAAAAATCATTAATCATCATTTATTATTCTTAAAAAATTTTAATCTATGATAGTTTGGATTTTTTTCAGATCCATCATAAGACCATTATTTGAAATAATGTATTCTAAAAAATCAATTTGAGTTTTATAAAATATATATTTTTTCATCTTAGTATATAATCTTATATTTTTAAGTTTTTATAATACACAACAAATATATTGCTTGTATTTTTTTGTATTCTTAGAACACATCAAAATATTGTTTAAATAAATAAAAAATAAAATTATTTAGATATTCTTAAAAAATATCATTTATTAGATGTTGAAAAGTGACAAAAAAATTTATAAGTCCAAAAGACATGACATTACATTTAAAATATCTATGCTTGATTCAAAAAATAATCTTCTATTTATTTAAAAAATATATATATATACATTAGGTTCTATGTTCCTTACAAATCTATTTTGATATAGATCTTGGCTTGATTTAGTTGATCAAGAAGTCCAAATATCAAAGATAGAAGATATTAATTTTTTGAAAGTTTTTTATTAAACCCTCAATAATCCATATATATCTGAAATAATCCATCTTTTTTTTTCACAATCAAAATTGGAGCTTTTGCTAGAAATTTTGAATGATATATAAAAATTTTAACTAAATTTTCATCAATTTATTTTTTGATTGAAGCCAATTCATTTTATAATAGATTGATCTAAATGGCAGTTGAGATTTTTCTTACAAATCAATTGAGCAATCATAAAGATAATATTTTGATAGAATATTTATGTTTTTTTTTCAAATATATCTTGATACTCTTTATATTATATTAAAAGGTTTCTTGATGTTTTTCCACCATCCAAAATAGGTGTTGTATAATAACAAACAATGATTTTTCTTATATAGTACATATAAATTTTTTTGCTTCTACAAATAAGGATTAGATTGTTCTAAACTTGTGATATATTATTTTCTTAGAAATATCGTTAAATATACTATTAAAAAAATCAAAGGTCATAAGAGATCTAATTTATTTGAAGATTATACTTTTTTAATTTCAATAGATCTAAACTAGTTAGATTAATAGAAGATCTAATGATATTAAATATTATTAAGCTATTGTAACCATTTATTGCTATATCTATAGAAATGATTTCACAAGTAATATCTTTAAAAGATAAAGGTCGATCATCTATAATTATATATATATATATATATATATATATTGATATTATATAGCATAATTTTTAATCTAAAAATATATTAGATATCTAGATGTAGAGAGTTTATTTATAACTTATTGGCCAAACTTTGATAAGTGATTTGTCCTTATTAAGAAGAAAAAATAAATATAATATTATTAAAAAAAAGATTATATTAATAAAAACCTCTTTTAATTAAATAGGTTTGTATATAAGATTTTTCTATGATATGTAGAAAATCCTTAATATCCTTTTCTATGTCAAATCACAACTAACTAATTTTTGATAAGTTAAATTTTCAATAACTTCTAAGGAAATCCATAATCTCCTTTAAAAATTCATCTTTATATCAAAAATATTATTATAGCTTCATATATCCATCATTTCACTTCCATAAAGTCTTAGCTCTTAAAAACCACTTTAATTTGCACAAAATATTCAAATTGCAGCAAAACCCTTTAATACCTTATTCATTTGTAAAAGATTGATTTTTTTTTAAACTTTAGGATCTAATAAATTTTGATCCAATTGTTCTATTTTTTTCAATTTTTTAAAAAATATAGCTTATATCTTTAAGCTTTACTATAAGAAAAATCAACTATATATTTGCTTTCAATTGTCTAATATTTCAAATAATCTAATAAGTGCTTAAAACTCTAGTTTATAGATATTTGAGTATTATTTATTTCATATCTCAAAAACCAAAAATTTAATACTATAAAATTTTTATGTATAGCTTTGTAACATGAAAATATATACTTTTAAAAACTTTGAGCTATAACCTTGTCAAATTGCTTAAGATATAGCTCAAAATAAAACCATTAATTAAAAAGGTCATTAATTATTTTTAAATTGTAAGCATTGATTTCAACTTCTAATATCTCTTTTATTCTAATTTAGAATTCATTAAGATGTATATACAAAATATAGCCAAAAAGATATTTTTTCCAATCTTAATTGCCGAGCCTTTATTACTTTCTGTACATGTGAATTATATGCCAAAGACCAGTAATAGATACAAAATTTACACCTTGATTTTGAGCGCCTATATTTCCTATATAAAATTTCCAAATCACTCAATTTTTGCACTTAAATCATAGCCAAAAATCCAAAATTTTTGATCCTATCTTTTGATTTATATGTCTTGAAAGAAAAACCCTAATCCCTAATAAGGTCTCAAATAATCTCTTTGAAGTCCATTGGACATGACTTTTAGTCAATATAAATGGAGATTTCTATTATCCATCTCCATTCATTTACATAGATGGCTTAACTATTCTTTATAATATCAAAATTCCTTTCTAATCTTTTTTTTTAATAAGATTTATCTAATATATATTTTAAATATTAAATAAAGTAAATAAAATAAAATTTTAAAGATTATCAATTATCACGGACGGAGAATATAGATTGAAAGCTAAACAAGAAGTTCAAGAAGAACTAGCAAAAATTAGATTAATTAGATGAGTACAAAAACAAACTAGAGAGGTGAGTTAGAGCTCTAAGAGATGTATTGTCGAGACTGAAGAACTCTTTAGCCTCAACTCCAGTTTATATTCCTACCTAGGAAGCTTCTCAAGCAACTTTCACCAATTAGGGAAATTCTTAAGCAACTTCTACCAACTAGGAAGCTTTTCAAGCAACTTCTATCAACTAGAAAGATGCTAGAAGGCTCTGAAAGGTTCTAGAGAGTTCTAAGAACCTTCTAAAATATTCTAAAAGGTTCTGATAAGTATGTTCTTAACATCACCTTCTCTTCTACCTTTGAAGTCTCCGAGAAGCTATTTGAGATGTATACTTACAAACGTAAAAAATCAAAGATTTGGCACATAGTCTCTGCAATATACTCCAATTGTCATTCACAAGGCAAATGATTCATGGATCCTTGTAGCCACTGGTAATGACCAACACCTTCCACTTGAAACCATGCCTGAACTTTGTATCTTTATTGTGGAAGCGGCTTGAAAATATTATTTCGCTACTACCTTCATGAGCTGGTTTAGCTTCAAAGACAATCACGAGTGACCTGCTACTTGGTATTCTTTGACGTCTTTTTGGTTCTGCTAATTCTTCATCTCGAGGTCGACGTTGTGAGCTACTTATTTTTGATGGCATCATTAGTATAATATCGTCATTTCCACTAGCCATATCTAAATACATCCTAAGATTAGATATCTTGATACTACAAAATACAACAAGTTATGTTTTGATAAGACCTGGATCTTTTTTTTATTTATTTCTCTAGAGAAGGCTTTATCTTCACGCTTTGTCAATGGCCAATTTTTGATTTATTAGGATATCGTCGATGGAATTTCATATCTTTCACGGCGCATTGGCAAGATTTTTGGTCAGTTTCTATGTTCGTTCATTAATATCATAGCTACTCCAATGTACTAAGTATTCTAATTTATTCCATCTTTGTCGTGAATTTAGTATCTTTTCTACTTCATATTCTTCATGGTTTTTAATTTTGATATTAGATAGTGGACATTACACTCTTTCAAAAAAGATGATTCTCGATAAGATTCTAATAGAGAAACATGAAGGACAGGGTATACCTTCATAGCAGTTGGTAATTCTAGGTGGTATGCCACAGGATTGATCTGCTTTTGGATAACAAATGGTCTCAATCTCTAGTAGTTCAACTTATCACATGGCCACTTGATCTTGATATTCCGTCAAAGCAGCCATATTTTATCTCCAATTTTGAAATTAGGTGCCTGATTCCGAAATTTATCCGCGAATGCTTTATAAGACTCTTGGACAATTTGCAATTGAAGCTTCAATGTGGTTTGAAGCTCTGATAGCTGCTTTACCAATCTTTTAGTTGCTGGATTGCTATTTGCTGATGGACTCAATAGATCAAGCTTTGGATAGTACCCATAGTTGGAAAAGAATGGTGTTTTTTGAGTCGACCCATGAAGGGTGTTGTTATATACAAATTCGGCTAGTGGTAGATATGCAATCCAATCATCTTGCTGATAATTGATGCTGCATTGTAAATACTATTCCAAAACTTGATTCACTCGTTCTGTTTGGTCGTCAGTTTGAGAATAGAATGTCGAAGAAAGCTTGATGTCTACCTTCAATATCTTAAAAAAAGATCTCCAAAACTTTGATACAAATTGGGTTCCTCGATTTCACACAATATCATCTGATAGACCATGATATCGATATACATTATCAAGGAAGAGCCTTGCTGTGTCTTTGCTTGACGATGTCTTCTTACAAGGGATAAAATGTGCCATCTTCGTAAGCCGATCCACCACAACAAAGATGCTATTGAATGAATTTAATGGCGGCAGGTCCGTAATAAAGTCCATGGAAATTGAAGACCATAGATGACGCGGAATAGGCAATGGCTATAGAAGTCTATAAGGGCGATGCCGAGGGTTCTTGGATCTTAAACAAACGTCACAAGAGAGGACAAAATCTTTCATATCCTTTCACATTTGGGGCCACCAAAAATCTCGGGATATGAGTTTTAAGATCTTATTGAATTCCAAATGTCCTGCAGTTGGAAAGTCATGATGAGATTGAAGGACTTGGAATCGTGTTGGCCTTTTTGGGATATACAACCGCTCTTCAAAGTACAAAAGATCTCTTTCAATTTTGAACTTGTCATCATTGATATGTTGCTTGATATCAAGGACTATTGAATCTTCAATGGTCGCAGCACGTACGTGGTTGAGGAAGTCAGCATCAATTGGCACAACAAGAGTACAAATCTTGAATTGCTCTGGCTTTAACAATGTCGTATATTGTTGATCAAGCGCTGCTTTTCTAACCTTTGACATAAAATATGATCTTTTTGATAATGCATCGGATAGCCCTTGCTGCTTTCCAGGCTAATAAGTAATAACAAAGTCAAACCTATATAGCAACATATTCCATTGAGCTTGATGATGATTTAGAATCCAAGCCGACATGAAGTACTCCAAATTCTTATGATCCGTATATACAGTTACCGCATGTGCAGCTCCTTCAAGGAAGTGACCCTACTCTTGGAAAGAATCTATTATAAAAAGAAATTCCTTATCATGGATCTTGTAGTTAATCTCAGCCGCAAAAAACTTTTGCAAATAGAATGCAATCGGATTAAACTTATTGTCAATGTCTATTTGCAAAAATACAACTCTTAAAGTAAAATTCAAAGCATCGATTTCCAAATAGAAAGCCTTTGCAAAGTTTGGATGTACTAAGATTAGAGTCGTAGTAAATGCCGTCTTAAGATTTTAAAATGCTTTTTTTACTAGAGGTTCCCATTTGAGCTTATCCTACGCGTCAATCGAGTGAGTAGAGTAGCAATTTGAGAATAATTCTTGATGAAGATCTGATAGAAGTTAGCAAAGCCAAGAAAACATTGTACATCTCTAACCGTCTTCGGAACTTCCTAAGACACAATTGCTTCTACCTTCTTGGGATCCATCTTCAAGCCTTCCATAGTCGCAACAAATTCTAAAAATTCCATCTCAGTTTGGTAAAATAAGCACTTCTCCAACTTGGCGTAGAATCCTTGCTTGCGTAGTTTTTTGAGTATCAAACAAATGTGCTTCTCGTACTCTTCTTCGTTCTTAGAAAATATCAAGATATCATTCAGATAGATGACAACGAAATCATCTAGATGCTCTTGAAAAATGTCATTCATCATGTATTGAAAGACTGTCGGAGCATTGGTAAGACCAAATGGTATGACATTATATTCAAAATGGCCATACCTTGTACAAAAAACTATCTTCCATTCGTCTCTTTCTTTGATTCGCACAAAGTTGTAAGCTCCCCTTAGATCAATCTTTGTAAAGATCTTTGCACGTCCAAATTATTCCAAAAGACTAGAGATCAGAGGTAATAAATAGCGATTCTTCTTTGTTATCTTGTTGAGACCTCGATAGTTCACGTACATCCGTAATAAGCCATCCTTCTTCTTTACAAATAAGATTGGTGCCCCAATTAGCGGCCTTGAATGACAAATGAAGTTCTTGGCTAAGTTTTCATCAATGTATTTCTGCAACTCAGCCAACTCCGTCTGTGATAGGTTGTAAATTGGGCCAAAAGGCAGTTGTGCTCCTTCTTATAATTCTATGGCACAATTGTATGGTCGGTGCTCCGGTAGCATATCAGCATTCTTCTTTTGAAACATGTTTTGAAAATCCATGTATTGTTCTGGTATACCTGCTGTTGAAATCTACTCTCCACTAGTTGGAGTCACATAAATGACCAATGGTGTGCCTTTCTTGCACGATCTTACAAACGTTCTTGCTCCAATAAACAAAGATTTTTTTATTTGTGGTCTTCTTCCAAGCTTGTCCTATCAAGGACATGAACTAGAAAAAAATATATAATCTAATGAAAACTGCATTAAAGAAAAATCACAAAATGGAAATCAAACCTTTGCTAATAGAATCCTATTTTGTGATTTTTTTTTGATTTTTCAATGATTAGTAGATTAGAATCTTGAAACTACATTGGGATCAAGAAAGGAATTGACAAGAGTGAAGAAGGCTTCACTCTTGCCTCTATAAATACTATCTAATTAAGAGTTACGTGGCGGTATTCTATAAGATCTTATACATGTGTCTAATTTGCAAGACAAGTGTTAAACTTGCACGACAAGTTTCCCACATGTGCGCCACGTACTTGGCTTGTTCCGTAAGCT
This sequence comes from Physcomitrellopsis africana, assembly GCA_036785485.1. Classification (NCBI taxonomy): domain Eukaryota; kingdom Viridiplantae; phylum Streptophyta; class Bryopsida; order Funariales; family Funariaceae; genus Physcomitrellopsis; species Physcomitrellopsis africana. Next base: position 28,566 of record JAWRVF010000422.1, on the reverse strand, counting down.
ATCAACATGTGTGACATGTAGCTAGCTTGTTCCACAAGCTATCAACATATGCACCATGTGGCTAGCTTGTTGACCAAGTTTCTAACCTACCAATCATCTGTAGACATGTATAAAGATGATTCCACATCTATGAAGCTTCTAGAAAGCTTTTCTATCAACTTATTTTATCTACTTCTATTGGTCTATATTACTTAGATAATTATTGGAGTAAATCTTATGTCCGTGATATTACCTCCCCTCCTTCTAGAAACAAGTTCCCGGAGGAGTGGTGATTACAAGTTGAGGAAGTCCAAGATACGTTGAATTCTACTTGCCACATACTCTGATCTTTATTCCCTTCAAAGGTAGTTGATAGGTCCTTTCAACCATTGATAATGTCCCATACCAGGGCAAGAGGACCACCCTATTATTTGATCATTGTTGAGGCCTTCATAACTTCCTTCAAAGAAAATATTAGAAACACCATCAGGAGTAGTTCCTATCTCTAAAAGTATCACCAAACATCGGGAGTCTCTTCCAACGTCGTGATACTAAACACGTTGTATTTTGCCATCAATCCAAGGAAGGATATGTTGTTCTCGAGGGTCTTCATCTCTATTCCGTCATCTTAAAGGTTGTGATAGTCGTAATGTCTCGTTCAATAAATCAACAAATGATGGCTCTTGAGCTGAATTCGCTAGTTGTTGATCCTCCATTTCTTTAGCACAAACAAATCTAATAACAAACAATGATACAAGGTAGGATGAAACCTCTATAAAACCTGCCTTGCTTTATAGCAAAGATTTTTTTGAGTATTTATCTTGGTTTTGATGGATGTCGTCAATAAAATGCATTAACTTTTATTGATGCATTTATTAGATTCTTTGATGGTTGCCATGTGCGTTCACTAATATTGTATCCGCGCTAGTAAACAATATATTCCAGTCGATTTCGGCACCGCCTTGAATCTAAAATCTCTTCAATCTCGAATTCTTCGTCGTTGTGTATTTTTATAAGAGGCTGTGGCATTTGTCTTCTTCCTTGTATATCCATTGTCTTGTATGGCTTGAGTAGTGATACATGGAATATATGATGGATTTTCATGGACTTTGGTAGGTGTAATCGATATGCAATTAGATTGATTTGTTCAGAAATAGAAAAAGGTCCAAGCCTACAATAATCCAACTTATCATAAGAACGAATAGTCTTGATATTGCAACGAAGTAACCATACCTTATCTCCCACGTTGAATTATGCTTGTTCTTTGCGATACGCATCTGCATTTATTTTTTGTTGTTCTTGAGCTTCTTTTAATTGCACCTTTATTATTGCATATAGCTCTGACAAACGATTTGCCAAATCTTCTGCCGCTGGATTATCAACTTTTGAAAAGTCAAAAGCATCAAGTCGTGGGTAACAATCATAATTGATAAAAAAAGGTGTTTGTTACGTAGAAGAATGTATCATATTATTATAAACAAATTTTGCCAATGGCAGAAGAGCTATCCAATCATCTTATTGGTAGTTGATGGTACACCTTAAGTATTGCTTCAAGACTTGGTTCACGCGCTCTGTTTATCCATCAATTTGAAGATAAAAAGCTGAAGATAACTTTATGTCCACTTTTAAGATCTTAAAAAGGATTCTCCAAAATCTTGATACAAATTGAGTTCCCTTATCTGATACAATATCCTTAAGTAATCTATAATAGCGATAGATATTATCAATGAAAAGCTTAATTGTTTCTTCACCTATGATAGATTTTGTGCATGGCACAAAATGTGCCATCTTGGTGAACCGATCTACTATCACAAATATAGAGTCATAAGATCTTGACTTTGGAAGATCTGTGATGAAATCCATAGAAACAGAAGACCATGGTTGTTCTGGAATAGATAGTGGCTGAAGAAGCCCAAAAGGTTGATGACGAGGAGTCTTTGATCTTAAGCAGATATCACTTGATTGTACAAAGTCTTTGACTGCCTTCCATATTTGACGCCACCAAAAATCTCTTAATATAAGTTCCAAAGTCTTGTTGTATCCAAAATATCTTGTCGCTAGAAAATTATGACGTGCTTGAAGAACACGTAAACGTGCTTCTCCTTTTGGAACATATAGGCGTTCTTTGAAATATAATAGGTTATTTTTGAACTTGAATTTAGAAGAATCATGAATCTTGGAAGAATTATTCTTGATATCATGAACAAGAGGATTTGAGGACATACTTGACTGAATTTGCTTAAGAGAAGTTGAATCAATAGTCAATGTTGATTTCATTGCTCAAAGATGAAACTACTCTGGTTTCAAAAGGGTTGTTCTTTGTTGCTCAAAAGCTGCATCTCCTTCTTTTGGTACAAAATAAGAACATCTAGAAAGGGCATTGGACAAACCTTGTTGTTTTCTTAGCCGATAAGTAATAATGAACTTGAATCTTGACAAAGATATATTCCAACAAGCTTGACGATGATTCAACACGCGTGTCGACATAAAATACTCGAGGTTCTTGTGATCCGTATACACGGTGATTAGATTGGAAGTGCCTTCTAGATAATGATGCCATTCTTGAAAGGAATCCACGATTGCAAGAAGTTTTTTGTTGTGGATCTCATAATTGATTTTAGTTGCTGAGAATTTTCTTGAGTGAAAAGCTACTAGATGAAGTTTGTCATCTATTCCCATTTGTGGTAAAATCGCACCCAAAGCGAAGTCTAATGCTTTTGTTTCCATAAAAAATACCTTGAAAAAATTAACTAGATATAAGATTGGTGCAGAAACAAACGATGTCTTTAGAGCTTCAAATGCTACTTCTGCTTCTTGATTCCATTAGGATTTGTCTTTATAGGTCAAACGTATAAGTGGAGCTGCAACTTGAGAGAAGTCTTTGATGAAGATCCGATAATAATTGGCAAATTCCAAAAAACATTGGACATCTCTTACCATCTTTGAAATCTTCCAATTCATGATTGTTTGAACTTTCTTAGAATCCATCATGAGACCATTATTTGAAATGATGTATCCTAAGAAATTAACTTGAGTAGTGTGAAATACACACTTTTCCATCTTGGCGTACAATCACGCATCTCTAAGTTTTTGTAATATTTGATGAACATGTATTTCATGTTTTTTTACATTCTTAAAATAGACCAAAATATCATCTAGGTAGGAGACGACAAAATTGTGTAGGAACTCACAAAAAACATCATTCATGAGATATTGAAAAGCAGCTGGTACATTTGTAAGTCTAAAAGGCATGACATTATATTCAAAATATCTGTACCTGGTTCGAAATGCAGTTTTCCATTCATCTCCTCCTTTGATGCGTACCTTATTATATGCTCCTCTTAAATCTATTTTTGTATAGATCTTAGCTTGATTTAATTGATCAAGGAATCTTGATATCAAAGGTAATGGATATCTGTTCTTGATTGTGATCTTCTTGAGTCCTCGATAGTCAACACACATTTACAATGATCCATTTTTTTTCTTCACAAATAGAATTAGAGCTCATGTTGGAGATTTAGAATGGCATATGAAATTCTTTGCGAAATTCTCGTCAATATATGCCTTGAGTTCACCCAACTCATCTTGTGATAAACTGTAGATTGGTCCAAATGGTGGCTGAGTTCCTTCTTTGAGGTCAATTGAACAATTATATGAACGATGTTCCGAAAGAATATCTGCATTTTTTTTCTCAAAAATATCTTGATAATCCTGATATTGGCTTGGAATGCCACTTAAAGTCTTTCCACCATTAAAAACGGGTGTGGCATAAATAGTAAAAGTTGATCCTTCTTTTGCTATGTGTATAAAAGCTTTTGCACCTATAAGGATGGATTTTAATATACTAGACTTATAACTTTTTACTTGATCGGCAGGATATTTAATAATATTCTAAAAAAAGTCAAGTCTACGCAAATTCCAATCTATTTGAGGATTATATTTTTCTAGCCATGATAAACCTAAAATAATTAGATTAGACGGAGATTTAATTATATTAAAGGTTACTTAGCTATTATGACCATCTATTGTTACTTTTATAGGACGGATTTCATGAGTGACATCTCTAGAAGATAATTGACAACCATCTATGACTTCTATATGTACGGATTTAATTTTTTGTACTAAAGGTATTTTATGATTCTTAACAAATTGTTCATTGAGAAATTATACTGAGGCTCCTGAATCTAATAAGGCAGAGGCTCTAAATATACATCTATTATTAAATAAGAAGATAATTTTGAGGAGTGAATAGGACCTTCACTAGGAATTGTACAAGGTTCTAGCTACACGGTGTTGTATGACGTGGCCTTTTATTTGGGAATACACTAGGTACATGGCTGTGGAGAGTTTATTTGAAACTTGATGGCAAAAATCCAATAAGTAATTTATCCTTAATAAAAAAGACAAATAATATAATAATCTCACAAAAGAGAAGTTATATATATAAACCCTCTTGTATTCAAGTAGGTTTGTACAAAAAAGATTCAAATTTCCACAAAAAACCCTTTAAAACTTTATTCATCCGCAAGGACTTATTTCTTGCTGAACTTTAGAGTTCAATAACTCTTGATCCAACCATTCAATTTCTATATAATTTAATTCAAAGTATAGAAAATTCTTTGACATTTTATTATAAGAAAGAATCAACCATAAATTTATTTTTGATCGTCCAATATCTGAAAATCCCTAGCAGGTACTTAAAACCCTAGCTCAGAGATATCTAAGTATTGTTTTCCTTATATCTCACAAATCCAAAATTCTAATACCACAAAATTTTTACACATAGTTTTGTGACATAAACTTATACACTCTTGAAAATTTTGAGCCAAAAATCTATGAAATTGCCTAAGATATAGCTCAAAATGTAACCACTATATAAACGGGTCACTTACTGCCCTTAAGTTTGTAAGCACTAACTTCAACTCCCAATATCTCCTTCATCCTAGCTTGGATTTTATCAAGCCACACATAAAAAGTGTAGGTGTGAAAGTGCTCTCTGTAGTCTCAATCACCAATCCTTGATTGCTTTCTGTATGCGCGAATTATATCCAAAAGAGTGATAGTAGGTCCAAAATTGATACCTTAACTTTGAGCGCCTATAACTTCTTCATAAAAAGTGCAAATCACACAGAATTTGCACCTAAACCAGATCCAAAAACCTAAACCTTATGATCTTAGCCTCTAATGTTTGACTCCTTTGAAAAGCAAACCCTAACTTCTAATAAACCCTCGGGCAGCCTCCTTGAAACCCATTGGGCATGATTTTTGGACAATTAGAATAGAGATTTCTATCATCCACTTCTTTTCATCCACATGAATGGCCAAACTATCCTTTTTATACTAAAAACCTTTTTCTAACCCTTCTTCTTATAAGATTTACATACTTGGTGCTTTAAGCACCAAATAAAAGAAATAAATAAGATCTTAAGGATCACCAATTTCTAACATAGATGACTTAAGATATATATAAGTTATTATCAATATAAAATTAATTTCAAAAGTCACTACTAAAAAAAAAAAAAGATTATATAAATCTTAATAATAATCCTTTTAATAGATCCCTTCTAAATTAGCAACCTAATCACATCTTATAATCAATAAAAGTCCACTAATATGGCTTTCTTTTAGCTATGTAGTAAATTATACATTAAATATACATTTACAATTTTTTCACATAGTAGCTGAATCACAACACGACAACAGTCCCTATTGTAGCTAGATAAATTCATTTTTTGATATGTTGTTTTGTTTGACAATCGTATTCCTCATTTTGTAGTTGTATTGTTTCTTCGGACAATGTTGAGTAGTGTGCTTAGGTTCTCCACAATATAAACATAATCCTCCTTGACGACGCCAAATCTTTTCTTGTTCAGTAAGAGGTTTAAAATGTACCACATCAATTTGCATGTCTTCTACTTCTGAATGTACGTTTTGTGAGGACGTTGATGTTGCCATTAAATAATAATATTGTTGAGGCTCTCTTATACGGCTCTCGGATCAAAACTTAAAAAGTTGATTGTCACACTTTACTGTAAAAACAATTGCTTGACTCAATGTTTGAGGATCGGATAAATTGAGCATTAATTTTTTTACCTCATATTGTAATTTATAGAGAAATTGGTTGATGAGTGCAGCATCATCCCACTTGATATCAGTCGCTAGTTGTCAAAATTATATCTTCACTTCCTGCTAATCTTGTTGTTCTTTGTGGTGGTAAATTGAGTTGATGCATTGCAAGCATTAACTCTCTCATTTATTCTTGCATTTGTGCCATTACACTCTTTATTTCCGCAAGCTCTACCATGATAATATAATAGGAAGGAAGGTGTCTATTCTCACTTCAAGAAATGCAGAATAATACACTCAAAAGAAAAAATTCTAGAAACAATATCAGTTTAGATGTAGATACTCCACAACTTCTAAAATGCTTATATCTTATCAAGAAAAAGGGATAATCCACTCTTAATCAAGAAAAGACAAAGCTCTCATATTGTATGCATACTCTTGTCAATCTGTCAAGGACATGAACTAGAAAAAGATGTATAATCTAATGAAAATTGCATCAAAGAAAAGTCACAAAATAGGAATCATAAAGTATGTATATTCAAAGGGAAACTAGAATGGCTATTGCCAAAGACTAGAAATATGAAGACTCTTGAAACTAGACTAGGATCAGGAAAGAAGTTGACAAAAGTGAAGAAGGCTTCACTCTTGCTTCTATAAATATTATCTAATTAAGAACTACGTGGCGGTATTTTATAGGACCTCATACATGTGTCTAATTTACAAGACATGTGTCAAACTTACACGACAAGTTTTTCACATGTGCGCCACATACTTGGCTTATTCCGCAAGCTACCAACATGTGTCACATGTGGCTAGCTTGTTCCACAAGCTACCAACATGCGCGCCATGTGGCTAGCTTGTTGACCAAATTTCTAACCTACCAATCACCTATAGACACCTATAAAGGTGATTCCACGTTTATAAAGCTTCTAGGAAGCTTATCTATCAACTTATTTTATCTACTTCTATTGATCTATATTACTTAGATAATTATTAAAACAAATCTTTTGTCCGTGACATGTCTTTAGATTGTTCTATGGGAAATGTTATCCTCCGCAACCTCCAATCTATGGATGGATTATATTTTTTCAATCAAAAAAGACCAAGAATAATAGGGTTTGACGGAGTGCTATTAACGTTGAAAATAATATAACTACTATGGTCTTTAAACATCACCTCTATAGGTTCTGATTCATGGGTGACACTACCAGACAATAAAAGTCGTCCATCTATTATTTCTATGTTGTCGTGGTAGAGAGAATCTGCCTCAAGAAAGCATTGGGCTTCTGCCTGCCACTAATTACTTAAGCAAGATCCAAAATAATAAAACCCTCAAAATTTTATAAAAGTTTTTCTTTAGGGCTATTACATCCAATACGTAAGTCTTATTTCACAAAACACTCAACTATATCAAAATACTCTAAACCCTCATTCACCTGTAGGAGGGGAATTTTTTCCAAATTTTATTTATCTATAATTCTTAATCTAACTATTCAAATCTACTAAAATTTCACATGAAGTACTGATGTGCTTTTAACAACTAGCACAATAAAGTTCAACTGTTGATTTTTTTATCGATCTTTAGATATCGTAAAAACCCTAATAGTAGCTTTAAATCCTTATTTACAAATACCTATGTACTAAATTCTTCATATCTCACAAATCCAATGTCCAAATGCTATGAAACTTTGATGCATAGCTTTTTAGTACAAAGATTCACCTTCTTGGAACTTTTTAGACAAGAATTCGTCCAGAAACTCAAGATATGGCAAAACCCATCACTATGAATAAAACGGCCTACTTACTGCCTTGGAATTCAATCTGCTGTCTTTGACTCCCAATATCTCCTTCTTTAGAACTCCTATTATAAAAATTCTTCTACATCAGGTGTAGAGCTTGAAATCACCTCTCTAGCCACATCTTCCGATCTCCAAAAGCTCTCATACAACTCCTCCGATCTTCAAAAGAGTGACAGTAGATACAAGTTGCACACCTTAACTTCAAGCGCCTACTTCTCCCTCATAAAAATTCTAAATCTCTCAATTTTTACACCAAAATTGTAGCCCAAAAAACAAGCTTTCTAACACTAGTCTTTGATTTTCGAATGCTCTCCTTGAAATTGCCGAAACCCTTCTTCTTGCTGCAGGCAGCCTCCTCAAAGCCCATTGGGCATGGTATTCAACCAATAGGAATGAAGAACTTCACCCCTTGTCTTCATTCATCTTCACTTTATCTTCATCCTTCCAAATAGGCCTCTTAGTAGTTTAATTCTTCTTCTTTGGACCCCAATTTCCTCTCAAGGCTTTATACTAAATATTTAGGCTCTATATAATTTAAAAGCGATAATCAAACTAAGTAAAATCTAAAATAAAGTTTCTTACACCAATCCCTTTTAATTTACTTTATTAATCATTCTAATACATATTTAAACCTATATTATATTATATATTTTGAGTGGATTTTACATACTGTAAGTAATTACAGTACGACAACATGAATAGGCTTGAATTTTTGTATTAGGAGAATTTTGTGACGCTTAGCAAATTCTTGGTCTAAGAAACAAGCAAATGCTCTTGAATCTAATAAGGCTAAGGTTTTTAGTTTTTGAGGGCCAAAAGACAAAGAATTTGTAAAACAACGGGCAGCTTGAGTAGAAAAAGAAGAACTTGGTATTGATTTGTCTAGGCGCACGATTCCTATTGTGGTCGGGCATCCTTGTTTTCATAGACAAATGTACATCTAATCTTGATGATGCGTCTATTTTTCTTCTTAGGATAGCTTCCAACTCTATGGCCTTCTCTACTACAATACAAATATAAACCTTCTTCCATATGTTGCTTCTTTTCTTCTAGAGTAAGGGATTTGACACGTACCACATCAATCTGCATGTCCTCTACCTCCGATTGTGAATTTAGGCTACTTGCCAATATAGTTGTCCCGTGACGACTTGTATATTATTTGGAGCGTTGATCTTGGCAATACTGAAATAGGAGGTTATCGCACTTCACAACTTGGCTAATGGCTTCATTGAGTATTTGTGGATTAAGAAGAAATAACAACAAATCCTTCACATCATCCTTTAGATCCCAATAGAATTGACTCATCAATGCTTCTTCGTCCCAATTGATGTCGCATACTAATTGCTTGAAATCCAATGTATAAACTGATGCAGAGCGAGTCCTTTGTTATAATGACCAAATTTTTGTTGTAGCCCATTGAGCCTTGTCATGCTCGCCAAATACTTCTATAAATGCCTCCAAAAAATTCTCAAAGTTCTTCAAAATCGGTGATCTTTTTTTGAACAGAGGAGCAAACCATAATAGAGCTTGTCCCATAAGCAAAGTTCCAACCAATCCAATGTATGACTCTTCCGTCGGATAACGTTCAGATTGTAGAGTTGTTATCAACTTGATTTGATTGACAAAACTTCAAAATTTGGAGCGTGTACCATCAAACTTGTCTGAAAGGCTAATTCGAGGCTCTTTTTGTTGTAGAAGCAATGGTTCTCGTTGAACCACAAGTAAAGCTATTTCTTCTGGTATAAAAGCTTGAGATTGATGAAGCCCAGATTATATTATTCGGGATGCTCCATTATTATGCAGTCTTACAAAGACTCTTTTAATCACCATAGTTCTCTGTGATAATGTAGCAAGAGCATTCATAATGGCATCCAACTTGGACTCCAAACTTTCAGTCATATTAATGTCTTGACCTCCGGCCATTCTAAGAGAAAAGAAGTAATTGTTTCTACAAGGAAGAAGTATTGGTTTAGAAAAGGATACTCCGCAACCTCTAAAACAATTTAAGATCTTTAAGAAGAGGGATAATCCACTCTATCTAAGAAGAATAAGACTCCAATATTATAACAGAAAAGATATCAGTTTAGAGGAAGGTAATCCGCAATCTCTAAAATGCTAGTGTATTTTCAAGAAGAGGGATAATCCACACTCCAATATGAAGGAACTAGCTTTGATATCTAAGATGAAAGCAGTCTCGACAAACTGACATGGACGTAGAATATAGATTGAAAGTCTAAACAAGAAGTTCAAGAAGAATTGACAAAAATCAGATTAATCAGAAGAGTACAAAAACAATACCAGAGAGGTGAGCTAGAGCTCCAAGAGATGTGTTGCTGAGACTGAAGAACTCTTCAGCCTCAACTCCAGTTTATATTCCTACCTAGGAAGCTTCTCAAGCAGCTTCCACCAACTAGGGAGCTTCTCAAGCAACTTCCCCCAATTAGGAAGCTTCTTAAGCAACTTCTATCAACTAGGAAGATGCTAGAAGGCTTTGGAAGGTTCTAGAGAGTTCTAAGAACCTTCTAAAATGTTCTAGAAGGTTCTGATAAGTATGTCCTTGACACCAATGTCTAATAAAGATAATTTAAAATATATAAAAGCTATTATTAATATAAAATAAATTTCAAAAATAACTATAAAAAAATATATTTTATATATCTTAGCAATAGTTTTTTTAAATGGAATTTTTTTAAAATAATAATCTAATCATATTTTATAATTAATAAAAATCTATTGATATAATTTTTATTTAATTGTGTAATAAATTATATATTAAATATGTATATATATTATTTTTATATGATAGCCAAATTATCAATTCAATTTTTTTATTAATTCAATATTAATTTAATTTTTTTATTAATAATATTTTATGATTTTTAACAAATATTTCATTTAAAAAATAAATTGAGGCTCTGAAATCTAATAAGATAGAATTTTTATGATTTTTAAACAAATATATATTTTTAAAGAAAGAATAAGATTTTTAAAAGATATTGCATAAGAATCTAATTACATGGTTCCTATTGTAATTGGATAAATTTGGTTTTTTACACATTGTCTTCTTTGTCAACCATACTCTTTATTTTGCGGTTGTGTTGCTTCTTAAGACAATATTGAATAGTGTGTTTATGTTGTCTATAATATAAATACAATCCTTCTTGATTGTGTTGAAATTTTTCTTGTTTAATAAGAAGTTTGAAGGATATTACATCAATTTATATATCTTTCACTTCAAAATGTATATGTTGAAAAGATGATGTAACAAACAAATTATGAAGACATTATGGCATACTTGTATGATTTTTAGATCAAAATTTAAAAAGTTGATTATCATACTTCACAAAAAATTCAATTGCTTGATTCAATGTTTAAAGATCAAGTTCAACATCAATTTTTTTATTTTATATTATCATTTATAAAAAAATTGATTGATCAGTGCAACATTGTTCATTTTAATATCAGTTGCCAATTATTGAAATTATAAAGCATATAATAATACTAAGTGATTCCTTCAATATAAGATCCAAATTTTATTGGTTGCAATACAAATTACATCATGCTCTCTATACATTGATCAAAATTTTGCTAAAAAAGCCTCTAAGTTGTTCAATGTTGGATCATGTTATTTAAAAAAAGATAAAAACCATAATAAGATATAACTTAAAAGTGATGTTTAAATAAACTTAACTTATAATCTTAGAATTGTATAGCTTTGAGGTTGAAGCTTAATTACCAATTATACTTGGTTGATAAATATTCAAAATTTTGATCTTTTACCATCAAATTTCTCAAGATAATTTTTTATTTTCTAATAATAATGGCAATGCTTTTAAGATATATTATTAAAAAATAAAATTATTAATACAAGTGTAGATATTGAAGTAGCTCCAACTATCTCTATATCTTTATTTTTAATCAATCTTTATGGTATTTATTGTGATGAAGTGAGTTGATGTATTTCAAATACTAATTCTTTGATTATTCCTATATTTGTGCTATTATATCCTTTATTTCTATAAATTTAGTTATAATTACATAATATATAAAATATTTTATACTACTTATAATAAGAAGTAGAGAAGAATCAAGAATAAGAAAAAAGTTCTAAGAATAATATCAATTTAGAAGTGAATAATCCACAACCTCTAATATGCTTGTATCTTGTTAAGAAAAAGAGATAATCTACTTTTAATTAAAAAAAATAAAGTTCTAATATTTTAGATGTACTCTTGTCAATCTATCAATGATAAGAACTCAAAGGATATAAATAAATAAAAAATTATAATGATTATTGCCATAGACAAAAAAAATAATATATATATATATATAAAAGAAGAAATTAAAATGACTATTGCTAAAGGAAAAAACACTAGAGACTCTTGAAACTAGACTAGAAGCAGAAAGGCATTGATAAAAATAAGAAAGATCTCACTTTTACTTTATATATATATATACTATCTAATCAAAGAACTATGTAACACTACCTTATAGGCCACATGACACATATCCAACTTACAAGATACATGTCTAATTTGTAAGATAATATTCCTATATGTATGCCATGTGGCTAATATGTGTAATATTTGATCAACTTATTGGCCAAGCTTTTAATCTATCCATTACTTATAAATACATATTAAGTCAAATATATAATTCTATAAAGCTTCTAAAAAGCTTTACAATAAGATATTAATAATTTAATTTATTTGTATTTATTTTTATATAATTTTATTTACTTAAATAAATATAATAATAATTATAAATATCTATGACACCATGTATATTTATTAATATCATATCTATACCAATATACGAGATATTTTAATTTATTTTGGTGCCACCTTAAATCTAAGACTTATTTTACTTCAAACTCTTAGTTATTATTTATTTCAACAAGAAGTGGTGGTGACTACTTTCTTTCTAATATATTGATTGTTGAGTAAGGCTCAATAAGAGATATGTAGAATATAAGATAGACCTTCATTAGTAGTGATAATTATAATCTATATGCTACTAAATTAATTTACTTTTAGATAACAAGTGGATCAATTCTTTAATAGTCCAATTTATCATAAGATTAATTAATCTTGATATTATGGTAAAGTAATTATATCTTATCATTAACTTTAAATGAAGGTCATTCTTTTTTAAGAACATTTATATTAGCTTTTTGTCGTTCTTAAGCCTTCTTTAACTATATCTTTATTATTGTTTGAAGCTCTTGTATTCTACTTATTAAATTTTCTACTATTAGATTTTTAAATTTTAAAAAATCAAAAGTGTTAAATTATAAATGATAACCATAATCAATAAAAAATAAAATTTATTAAATAAAAGAAGGTATCATATCATTATATAAAAAATTTACTAGTGACAAGTAAGTTGTTTAATTGTCTTGGTGATAGTTGATGGTATATTACAAATATTGTTCCAATATTTAATTCATGTGTTTTGTTTGTCTATCAATTTAATGATATAAAACTAAAGATAATTTAATATCAACCTTTAATATATTAAAGAGTGTTATTTAAAAACTTGATATGAATTGAGGCCCACAATCAATTATAATATCATTTGAAAGTCTATAGTATTGATAAATATTATTTAAAAAGAATTTAGTTCTTTCTTCACAAATAATTATTTTTATATATGGTACAAAATACACCATTTTGATCAAACAATCTACCATTATAAAAATAAAATCATAAGAAGATATATTCCAATAGACTTAAAACATATTACACCTAAAACAAAGTTTGATGCATCTACATCCATTTGTAATAGAATTGCATCTAATACAAAGTTTAATGCATCTGTTTTTATAAAAAATAGCTTTAAAAAATCTAAGCTACATTAAATAGGAATTGAAGTAAAGATTATTTTTAAATCTTAAAATATTGCTTTTATATATCTACTCCATTCTAATTTATTTTTGGAAGTTAATTATATAAAAAAAGCAATAATTTGAAAAAAAAATTTATAAATATTTAATAATAATTTATAAAATTTTAAAACCATTAAACATCACATATAATTCTTAGAATTGTCAAATCTATAATAATATGTACTTTCTTAAAATCTATTTGTAAACTATCATTTAAAATAATATATTTCAAAAATTCTATTTAAATTATGTGAAATATACATTTTTCTATCTTGGCATATAATCCTATATCTCAAATTTTTGTAAAATAAGGCAAATATTTTGTTCATGTTCTTCCCTATTCATAGATTAGATAAGAATGTCGTCTAAATAATATATGATAAAATTATCTAGATATTTATAAAATATATTATTTATCAAATATTAAAAAATAACTAAAACATTTATAAGTCCAAAAGGTATGACATTATTTTTAAAATGGCCATTATGCCAGCAGAAAAATCTATGCCTACGTGATTATTTTTATCTTGGGAAGATGGCATATCTCGTGAAAGACTTTTGGAACTCCGGATCCAACAAATTGAGAGACTATCAGAAGACCACCAATTGGCACTAGATAGATTGAAAGCAGCAAGATTGGAAAACAAAACACGATTTGATCAAACTCATCGATTACGTTTGAAACCAATCCTGGAAGGTGATTGGGTAGTGGTTTATGACAATACTTTGGACCACCAACATAGTACACAAAGAAAGTTTTCTCGGAGATGGTTTGGACCATATATTGTTGTAATTGCTCATGACAATGGAACTTACTCACTTCGAGAATTAGATGGAACATCTATCCGAATTTCGATAGCAGGAAAACGAGTGAAAGCTTTCCGAAGAAGAAATAATAATTGTCTACCTGAAGACTTTGAAATGTACGTGTCTGACGAACAATGGAATTAAGAAGATAAAGAAATTCAAGATGAAGATGAATAGGATAAAGGGTGAATGGTGGCACATATCGGAGGATGTGCAGGTTTGGAGGGGGTGGATGTCGTGAAGTAAATACATCCATATATAGAAACCTAACTTAACTATCTTTTCTTCAAAATTTTATTAAGTTCTTTCTTTCTTCTTACCAATCTAAGTTTTTATATAGTTTAGGAAAAATTTCTCACTTTCTTTCTTTTTCTTAGGTTAAATTTTTACCTTATCTTTAATCTTAACTTTAACTTTGATCTAGCCTTGAAACTTTTTTTTATTTATTTCTTTTATCTTTTTTTCAATCTTAGATTTTAGTAGATTTAGGGTTATATTTGTAGATATAAGGAGTTTTGACTTTGAGATTGAATTAAGGATTTACCAAAGATAAACAATAGATTTGGATGTCAATAGTTGGCTACCATTAATAGTGCTGACTTGGAGGATTAGATTTGGGGTTTTTATAACTTTAAACTATTAATTGTTGACTTGGACTTTGAAGACCTTGGCTGTGACTTCTTTGACGAGCTCGGAGGAGAAGAAGACGGGGTTTTTTGGCAAATGCAGAGAGATATTCAAAGAGAGCTTCTTCTTGGCATGAGTTTAGGTGGTAGAAACGCAAGATTCGGAGCTTAGATGAGAGAGATATGCTTGTTTGAACTTAGACTACTAATATGACACCTACTGTCACTTTTCAGGATGTATTAGAAGTTTTAAGATACTAGCAAGAACTCAAAAAGTCGGGTTAGAAACTAGACTTCAAGCTATACATTTTATGTCCAAGAATTGATAGAAATGAATTTATAATGAGTGAGATATGGCTAGTTAAACCCAGCAAACTAAACTGGGGTTTTGAAGAAGTTAGATAAATAGAAGGATTTGCTTTAAGCTAGAATTTGAGTTTCAAGAAGAATTTGAAGCTCATTTTTTGTAAACATATTACTTATACTATAAAGAGTCTATGTCTAAAATCTCATATCAATTGAGACTTTGATTAGGGAGTAATGGCAAATTTGTTCTCAGGTGTCTAGGGTTTTGACTTTTAAAAGTATCTACCAAGGATTTGGTGATATCTAACGATCGGCAATGAATTCATAGCTCAAAATTTATGTGATGAGGATCAAAGGTATGAGTTATGTTTTCCCAAATTTTGAGTTTATTTGAACGGCTAGATCTTCAATTATGAATTTTCAAGTTTCGGGTTGAGATTTGACTTCTAAAAGTATCCGCCAAGGATTTAGTGTTATCTAATGATCAACAAGGAATTCACAGCTCAAAATTTATGTGACAAAGATCAAAGGTATGAGATATGTTTTTCCAAATTTTGAGCTTATTTGAACAATTGGATCTTAAATTATGAATTTTCAAGTTTCTGGTTTGGTTTTACTTATATAATTACTTGCTAATATTTTGATGATATCTGGTGATTGGTAATGAATTCACAGTTGAGAATTTTTGTGAAGATGACTAAAGAAGTGAGCTCTATGCTTCCAAAATTTGAACTTATATAAATAGTTGGATTTTGATTTATAAATTTCCAAGCTTCTAGTTTGTTGATTTATTATACGCATGGTTTTGTGACTATAAAAGAAAAATTTAAAAAAGTTTGTGCATATTGGATCCAACTTGATTATAAAGAGGGACCTTGTGTCTACCTGAAGCGGACTTTCGCCACGACAGCGGAGATAAGAAAATATGTGAAATCAATTATAGAGCATTTTCGAAGCTCTTGGAAGAGATTCTCTTATGCATTGAGAGATGAGTATTTCTAAGAAGACTCTGATCGGATCACTAAGAAATCTTTTTTGGAATGGATTGTATGTCTTAACAAGAAATTAGAAGCTATTGAATTATTAAAGAAGTTTGAAAGACATGTTTTCTTGGTTATCAAAAGTAGAAAAGATAACCTTAGGACCAAACAAGGTTGAGTTATTTCTTTAAGCAACAGATGGAAAATTGCAAGAAAGGTTGGAGATTCTTGTTGAAGATAAAAAAGATAATGAAGGATTGACAAGAAAATGGAAAGAAGTCGAAGATGAAATAGGCTTGCTTGCAAAAAAAAAAAAAAAAGAAAGAACAAGGTTGGTATCCATAATGTGTGCTCAAGTTTTTCACAATATAAACATAATCCTCTTTGACGACGCCAATTCTTTTCTTGTTTAGTAAGAGGTTTAAAACGTATCATATCAATTTAAATGTCTTTTACTTCCAAATATATATTTTGTGAGGACGTTGATATTGCCATTGAATAATAACATTGAGGCTTCCATGTACGATTCTTGGATCAAAATTCAAAAAGTCAATTGTCACACTTTACAGCAAAATCAATTCCTTGACTCAATGTCTAAAAATTGGATAAATTGAGCATTAATTTTTTTACTTCATATTATAATCAGTAGTACAACATCATCCCACTTGATATCAGTCGCTAGTTGTCAAAATTGTGAAGCATATAATGACATTAATTGAATGTCTTGTCATAGGATACAAATCTTGTTGGTTGCAACATGAATTGCATCATATTTTCCAAACATAGATTGCAATTCTATTAAAAATACCTCCAAATTATCCAATATTGGATCATTTCATTCAAAAAAAAGATAAAAACCACGATAAAAGATAATTCAAAAGTAATGTTCCAATAAACCTAACTTGAGATCCTTGCATAGAATAACTCTGAGGTTGAAGTTCAATCACCAGTTGTACCTAATTGACGAATCCTTGAAACTTAGATCTTGTGCCATCAAACTTCTGAAGCAAACTAATTTTTAGTTCTTTAATATTTGAATGGTGCTCCATGATAGGTGATGTAGTGTGGTTTGGTGTAGATATTGACGTAGCTCCAATCATCTCTATATCTTCACTTCCTACTAATCATATTGCTCCTTGTGGTGGTAAACTGAGTTGATGCATTGTAAGCATTAGCTATCTCATTTGTTCTTCAATTTGTGCCATTGCACTTTTCATTTCCACAAGCTTTGCCATAATAATACAATAGAAAGAAAGATATCTACTCTCACTTCAAGAAATGCAGAATAATACACTCAAAAGAAAAAATTCTAGAAACAATATCAGTTTAGAAGTGGGTGCTCCACAACTTCAAATATGCTTATATCTTATCCAGAGAAAGAGATAATCCACTCTTAATCAAAAAAGATAAAGCTTTGATATTGTATGTATACTCTTGTCAATTTGTCAAAGACAAGAACTCGATGGAATCAAATAAACAAATAAAACTTCTATTAAGAAGTATAACAAAATAGAAGTAAGAAAGTATATATATTAAAAGAAATTAAAATAGCTATTGCCACAAGACAAGAAAAGTATAGGCTCTTGAAATTGGACTAGAAGCACGAAAGGAGTTGACAAGAGTAAAGAAGGCTTCACTCTTGTCTTTATTTATATTATCTATGTAAGAGCTACTGTCAAGGACAATAAGTGAATGAAGTCAAATAAACAAGTGAGACCTCTCTCAAAGAAATAAATATAAAGAAGTATATATATTAAAAAGAAACTGGAATAGCTAATGCCAAAAAGACAAGAAAACTAGAGACTCTTGAACTAGACTGGAAACAAGAAAGGAGTTGACAAGAGTGAAGAAGGCTTCATTCTTGTTTCTATTTATACTATCTACCTAAGAGCTAAGTGGTGACGTTCTATAGGACCTCCAACACGTATCCAATTTACAAGACACGTGTCCAAGTTGCAAGACACGTGTTGAACTTGCAAGACAAGTTTCCTATATGTTCGCCACGTATTTAGCTTGGTCTTCAAGCTACCAACATGTGCGACATGTGGCTAACTTATTGACCAAGTTTCTAATCCAAAAGTCTACTATGGACACTTATAAAGTCAAAGCAGCGTCTATGAAGTTTCTAGGAAGTTTCTCTAAAGATATTATGGAATTAACCTGCTTTTACCTTCTTTTATCTAGTTCTATCTGATCATATAGGTAACTATGTATATGTCCGTGACATTACCCCCCCCCTTTAAAAGGACGAGTTCCACGAGGAGCGGTGATTACATGTGTAGAAAGTCTAAGATGCGGCGAATAGTATTTGCCACATATTCTGATCTTTGTTCTCTTCGAAGTAATTGATGGGTCCTCTCAGCCATCGATAGTGTCCCATTCCAGGGCGAGAAGACCACCCTGTTATTTGATCATTGTTGTGACCTTCATAACTTCCTTCAAATGTCACATCTGGAACACCGTCAGGAGTTGTTTCTATCTCCAATAAAATCACCAAACATCGAGAATCTCTTCCAAGGTCGTGATACCAAACACGTTGTATCTCGCCATCTATTCGAGGAAGAACATGTCGTTCTTGAAGATCTTCATCTCGGTTGCGTCGTCTTGAGGGTTGTGACAGTCGCAATGTCTCATCCGGTAGGTCAGCAAATGAAGGCTCTTGAGTCAAATCCGCTGGCTATTGATTCTCCATCTCCTTAGCATCACAAAATACAAAGAAGCTACAAACAAGGATAGAAAGTTGAATGTTATCTTGCCTACATCTTGTTTCTTTTATAGAGAAAGTCTTCATCTTGGTTTTGATGGATGTTGTTGATGAAAGGTCTCCACCTTCCTCACTGCATTTGCCAGATTTTTTGCTGGTTCCCATGTGTCTTCTTCTTGGTATGTTCACTGTCTTATATGATTCAAGAAGAGATACGTGGAATACAGGGTGGATCTTCATAGACTCTGGTAGGCATAATCGATATGCAACTAGATTAATTTGTTCAGAAATATGAAAAGGTTCAAGCTTACGATAGTCCAACTTGTAACAAGGTCGCGTAGTCTTGATATTGCGACGAAGTAGCCATACCTTGTCGCCTACGTTGAGTTGTGGTTGTTCCTTTCGATACGCATTAGCGTTTATCTTTTGTCGTTCTTGAGCTTCCTTTAATTGTGCCTTCATTGTTGTATGTAGTTCTGACAAATGATTTACCAAGTCTTCCGCCGTAGGATTGTCAACTTTCGAATAGTCAAAAGTATCAAGTCGTGGATGGTAACCAAAATTGGCAAAGAAAGGTGTTTGTTGTGTAGAAGAATGTACCGTATTATTATAAGCAAACTCTGCCAATGGTAAAAGAGTTGTCCAATCATCTTGTTGGTAGTTGATGGTACATCTCAAATATTGTTACAAGACTTGATTTACACGCTCCGTTTGTCCATCAGTTTGACGATGGAAAGCTGAAGATAGCTTTATATCCACCTTTAGAATCTTGAAAAGCGTTCTCCAAAATCTTCATACAAACTGAGTTCCCCTATCCGATATAATATCCTTAGGTAATCCATGATAGCGGTAGATATTGTCAAAGAAAAGCTTAGCTGTTTCTTTGCCTGTGATAGATTTTTTACATGGTATAAAATGTGCCTTTTTTAGTGAATCGATCTACTATCACGAATATAGAGTCATAAGAACCTGAGTTTGGAAGATCCGTGATAAAATCCATAGACACAGAAGACCATGGTTGTTCTGGAATGGGTAATGGCTGAAGAAGTCCGTAGGGTCGGTGGCGAGGAGTTTTTGATCTTGAACAAACATCACAAGTTTTTACAAAATCTTTGACTCCCTTCCACATTTGATGCCACCAAAAATCTCTAGATATCAACTCTAGAGTCTTATTGTACCCAAAATGTCCTACTGCTGGGAAGTCATGACGAGCTTGAAGAACACGTAATCGTGCTTCACCTTCTGGAACATATAAGTGCCCTTCGAAATAGAGTAGATTTTTCTTGAACTCAAACTTCGAAATATCATGAGACTTAGAAGAATTATTCTTAATTTCAAGCATGAACAAGAGGATCCGAGGACATACTTAACTGAACTTGCTTGAGAAAAGTTGAATCAACAGTTAATGTTGATTTCGTTGCCCGAAGATGAAATTGCTCCGACTTCAAGAGGGTCGTTCTTTGTTGATCAAAAGTTGCATCTCCTTCTTTTGGTGCAAGATAAGAACGTCTGGAAAGTGCATTGGACAGACCTTGTTGTTTTCCTGGCCGATATGTAATAATGAACTCGAATCTTGATAGAGACATGCTCCAATGAGCCTCACGACGATTCAACACGCGTGCTGACATGAAATACTCAAGGTTCTTGTGATCCGTATATACGGTGACTGGACTAGA
This sequence comes from Physcomitrellopsis africana, assembly GCA_036785485.1. Lineage (NCBI taxonomy): Eukaryota > Viridiplantae > Streptophyta > Bryopsida > Funariales > Funariaceae > Physcomitrellopsis > Physcomitrellopsis africana. The sequence continues at coordinate 7,736 of JAWRVF010000422.1, read as the reverse complement.
AGCGCCTTCTAGATAATGACGCCATTCTTGAAAAGAATCTACAATTGCGAGAAGTTCTTTATCGTGGATTTCGTAGTTGATCTCTGCTGTCAAAAATTTCTTGGAATGGAAAGCTACTGGATGGAGTTTGTCATCTATTTCCATTTGTGACAATACTGCGCCCAAAGCAAAGTCAGATGCGTTTGTTTCCATAAAGAATGCCTTGGAAAAATCAACGCGATACAAGATTGGTGCAAAAGTAAAAGCTATCTTCAAAGCTTCAAATGATGCTTCTGCTTCTTTATTCCACTCGAGCTTGTCCTTACAAGTCAAACGTGTAAGTGGGGCTGCAACTTGAGAGAAGTTCTTGATGAAGATTCGATAATAATTGGCAAATCCTAGAAAGTATTGCACATCTCTTACTGTTCTTGGAATCTTCCAGTCTATGATTGTTTGGACTTTCTTAGGATCCATCATGAGGCCATAATTCGATATGATGTAACCTAAGAAGTCAACTTGAGTAGTGTGAAATACACACTTTTCCATCTTGGCATACAACCCTGTTTCTCTAAGTTTTTGTAACACACAACGAACATGTGTTTCATGCTCTTCTACATTCTTAGAGTAGATTAAAATGTCGTCTAGATAGCAGACAACAAAATCATCTAAGAATTCACGAAAAACATCGTTCATGAGATGTTGAAAAGCGGCTGGTGCATTCGTGAGTCCAAAAGGCATAACATTATATTCGAAGTGTCCATACCTTGTTCGAAATGCAGTCTTTCATTCATCTCCTTCTTTAATGCGAACCAGGTTGTATGCTCCTCGTAGATCTATTTTTGTATAGATCTTAGCTTGATTCAGTTGATCAAGAAGTCCGGAGATTAAAGGTAGTGGATACTTGTTCTTGATAGTGATCTTATTAAGCCTTCGATAATCCACACACATTTGTAACGATCCATCTTTTTTCTTCACAAATAGAATTGGAGCTTCTGCAGGAGATTTGGAATGGCTATGAAGTTTTTGGCCAGATTTTCTTCAATATACTCTTTGAGTTCTGCCAACTCATTTTGTGATAGACTGTAGATTGGTCCAAATGGAGGTTGAGATCCCTCCTTGAGATCAATTGAACAATCATATGAACGATGCTCCGGAAGGATATCGGCATTTTTCTTCTCAAAAACATCTTGATAATCTTGGTATTGGCTTGGAAAGCCACTTGAAGTGCTTTTACTATCAGAGACGGGTGTGGCATAAATAGCAAAAGTTGATCCTCCTTTTGCTTCATGCATAAAAGCTTTTGCACCTATAAATATGGGTTTTACTATACTAGACTTATAACTTTTTACTTGATCGACGGAAGTGTTAATAACGTTTTGAGAAAAATCAAGTCTACGAGAATTCCAATCTATCTTAGGATTATATTTTTCTAACCATGATAGATCTAAAATAACTGGATTAGACGGAGATTTAATTATGTTAAAGGTTATGTAACTATTATGACCGTCTATTGTTACTTTTATAGGGTGGGTCTCATGAGTGACATCTCCAGAAGACAATGGACGACCATCTATGACTTCTACATGTACAGGTTTAATTTTTTGTACTAGAGGTATTTTACGACTTCTAACAAATTGTTCATCTAAAAAACATGCTGAGGCTCTTGAATCTAATAAAGCAGAGGCTTTGTGGTTTTTAGGTCCTAAATATAGTTCTATTATAAAATAAGGAGAGGGTTCTCAAGAGAGGATAGGACCTTCTTTAGGAATTATATAAGATTCCAGCTGCACGGTCCCTATTGTAGCTGGACAAATTCATTTTCCGACATGTTGTCTCCTTTGACCGCCGTACCCCTCATTTTATAGTTGCGTCATTTCTTTGGGCAATGTTGAGCAGTGTGCTTAAGTTCTCCACAATATAAGCATAATCCTCCCTGGCGACGACGAATCTTTTCTTGCTCAGTAAGAGGTTTGAAATGTACTGCGTCAATTTGCATGTCTTCTACTTCCGAATGTACATTTGGTGAAGATGTTGCCATTGAGTAATAACGTTGAGTTTCCCTTGTATGATTCTCGGATTGAAACTTAAAAAGTCAATTGTCACACTTTACAGCAAAATCGATTGCTTGACTCAATGTTTGAGGATCACGTAAATTGAGCATCAATTTCTTTACTTCATATTGCAATCCATAAAGAAATTGACTGATGAGTGCAGCATCATTCCACTTGATATCGATTGCAAGTTGTCAAAATTGTGAAGCATACACTGTTACAGAGCGATTTCCTTGTCGTAAAATTCGAATCTTGTTTGTTGCAACACGAGCTGCATCGTGTTCACCATACATAGATCGAAATTCCACCAAAAAAGCTTCCAAATTGTCCAGTATGGGATTTCATTGTTCAAGAAAGGACGAAAACCATGATAATGCAGAACCAGAAAGTAGAGTTCCAATAAACCTGACTTGTGATCCTGGAGTTGGATAGCTTTGCGGTTGAAGTTCGATTGCCAATTGTATTTGATTGATGAACCCTCGAAACTTTGATCTCGTACCATCAAATTTCTCGGGTAAGGCAATTCTTGGTTCTCTGGCGCTTACATGGTGTTCTACAATTGGAGAAGGAATGTGATTTGATGCAGGTGTTGAAGTAGCCCCAATCATCTCTACATCTCCACTTTCTGCTATTCTTGTTCTTCCTTGTGGTGGTAGATTGAGTTGATGCATTGCAAGCATTAACTCTTTTAATTGTTCTTGCATTTGTGCCATTGCAGTCTTCATTTCGATAAGCTCTACCATAATAACACTAAGAAGAAAAGAACTATGTGATATTGCTCAAGGCAAAAGAAAAAGAAAGACTTGATAACAAAGAAAATGTTAAGAACAATATCAGTTTAGAAGTGGGTAATCTGCAACTTCTAACACGCTTATGTCTTGTCAAGAGAAAGGGGTAATCCACTCTTAACACGCTTATGTCTTGTCAAGAGAAAGGGGTAATCCACTCTTACTTAAGAAAAGACAAAGCTCTGATATTGTAAGTGTACTCTTGTCAATCTGTCAAGGACAAGAACTCAACGGGAGCAAATAAGTAAGTGAAAAACACTCTCAAAGAAATATAACAAAATAGAAACAAGATAGTGTATATATTAAAAGAAACTGGAATGGCTATTGCCAAAAGACAAGACACTAGAGACTCTTGAAATCAAACTAGAAACAAGAAAGGAGTTGACAAGAGTAAAGAAGGCTTCACTCTTGTCTCTATTTATACTATCTATCTAAGAGCTAAGTGGCGACGTTCTATAGGACCTCCAACACATATCCAATTTATAAGACACATGTCCAAGTTGCAAGACATGTGTCAAACTTGCAGGGCAAGTTTCCTATATGTTCGCCACGTATTTAGCTTGGTCTTCAAGCTACCAACATGTACGACATGTGGCTAACTTATTGACCAAGTTTCTAATCCAAAAGTCTACTATGGACACTTATAAAGTCAAAACAGCGTCTATGAAGTTTCTAGGAAGTTTCTCTAAAGATATTATGGAATTAACTTGCTTTTACTTTCTTTTATCTAGTTCTATCTGATCATATAGGTAACTATGTATATGTCCATTGTCGTGTTGTGGTTCGGCTACTATGTGAAAAAATTGTACATGTATATTTAATGTACAATTTACTACATAACTAAATGAAAGTCATATCAGTAGATTTTATTGGTTATAGGATATGATTAGGTTGGTAGTTTAGAAAGGATCTAATAAAAGGATTATTATTAAGGTTTATACAACCTTATTTTCTTTTTAGTAGTGACTTTTGAAGTTAATTTTATATTGATAGTAACTTGTATATATCTTAAGTCACTTTTGTTGGACATTGGTGATCCTTAAGATCTTAGTTTACTTCTTTTATTTGGTGCTTAAAGCACCAAGTAAGTAAATCTTATAAGAAGAAGGATTAGAAAAGGGTTTTTAGTGTAAAAGGGGTAGTTTGGCCATCCATGTGAATGAATAGAGGTGGATGATAAAAACCTCTATTCTAATTGGCCAAAAATCATGCCCAATGGGCTTCAAGGAGGCTGCCCGAGGGTTTATTAGGAGTTAGGGTTTGTTTTTCGAGGGGAGTCGAACATCAGAGGCTTGGATCATCAGGTTTAGGTTTTTAAGTATGGTTTAGGTGCAAATCTTGCATGATTTGGACTTTTAATGAAGAAGTTATAGGCGCTCAAAGTTAGGGTGTTGATTTTGGACCTACTGTCACTCTTTTGGGTATATCTCGCGCATACAGAGAGCAATCAAAGATCGGCAACTAGGGTTGGAAAGCGCACTTTCTTGGCTACACTTTTTACATACAGCTTGATAAAATCCAAGCTAGAATCAAGGAGATATTGCGAATTGAAGTCAGTGCTTGTAAGCTAAAGGCAGTAAGTGACTCTGCTTAACTAGCGGTTACATTTTGAGCTATATCTTAGTCAATTTGATAGATTTTTGGCTCAAAATTTTCAGGAGTATATATGTTTATGTCACAAGACTATGTGCAAAAATTTTGTGGCATTAAAATTTTGGATTTGTGAGATATAAGGAAAATAGTGCTCGGGTGTCTCTGAGCTAGGGTTTTAAGCACCTGCTAGGGGTTTTGAGATATCGAACGATCGGAAGTATATTTGCGGTTGAATTGTTTTGTGGTAAAGCTCAAAGGTAAATTCTACCTTGCCTGAAAGTTTGAAGAAAACTGAACGGCTGGATCAGAAGATATGATTTTCTAAAGTTTGGGAAGAAAAACATCTTTTGCGGAAAAATATATTTTTAAGGGTTTTTGTTGCAAATTTGGACTTTTGTGCATACTAAAGGTGTTTTTGGGAGCCAAGACTTTATGGAGGTATAAAAGGTGGATGTATAGAGCCATGATATGATTTTGATATATAGATGAGTCTTTAAAAGGTTTTTTAGGATTTTCTACATATCATAGAGAAAACTTATGTACAAACCTACTTAAAAATAGTAGGTTTTAATCATACAAAACCTTTTTCTTATATTATCGTGTGTATTTATCCTTCTTATTAAAGAAAAATAACTCATTAGAGTTTAGCCAATAAATATTAAATAAAATTCTCTACAGCTAGGTATCCGCTGTATTCCTAGATAGAAGTTCACACCACGCGACACCGTGACACTACCTCACCTATGATAGAGCACCGTTTAAGCATTAGAGAACCAAAAATTAGTTTGCTTGAGAAGTTTGATGGCACAAGATCTAAATTTTGAGGATTTGTCAATTAGGTACAACTGATGATTAAACTTCAACCTCAAAGTTATCCTACGTAAGGATCTTAAGTTAGATTTATTGGAATGTTATTTTCAAATCTACTTTATCATGATTTTCATTTTTTTTTGAACGACGTGATCCAATATTGGATAATTTGGAGGCATTTTTAGCGGAATTTTGATCTATGTATGGAGAACATGATGCAATCCGTGTTGCAACCAACAAGATTTGTATCCTACGACAAGGCAATCGATTAGTGTCGTTATACGTTGTCGTGTTGTGACACGATTATATGGTGAAACTATGACTAAAAATAATTTTTCAATTAATACTCTATTATCTTAGTTCAACAAGAATTCAACATATTTTAACAAGGTTTTTATGAAAGCCTCTTAGTTTATTTTCTTCACTTAATAGCTATTAGATAAGAATTAGTTAGTAATTTTATCTTCTAGGCTGTAGTAATTCTTTTATTGCCTTAGAAAGGCCATAAAATAGTAAAAATATAGTAAAAAGGATAAATTACTAGCATGATTGATACTAGGATTAAGTTGAAGATAGGATTAGGCTATAAAATCCCTAGGATAGGTTGGATTGATATCCGGGGGTTGGCCGTTTGTAGGATAGGGTTGAAATCAGACCTCTAGCCACAAAAACGGCCGCCTAAGGCAAAGTATTAGAATTTTTTCAGATTGAATTTTTGAATTGGATAGCTAGCTTAAAGCTTCTTCCAAAGGCATTAAGATTGTTACCATAGGATTTTGGATGACTTTGCAATTGTTGTTCAAAGTCAGGGTTTGTATTAGTGTTTTGGATTTTAAAAAAGACAATGATAGCTTGCATTCTTAAGTGATTTGTGCAATCTGTATAGCATCTATGGTTCAAAATTTGATATTATTTGGATTTTTGAGTGTGCTAAGTATGTACAAAATTTTGTATTAATCTAATGATGCAATCAGGAGATATTTGGGCTTTGATACAAAGGGTTGTCAAAAGTTGGCAGTTTAGGATTGGATAGGGTTTCTGTGATAACTAAAGATATACAAATTGGATCAACTTAATTTTTGGCATAGTGATAAAAGACTTAGAGATCAAGCTACATACCAAATTTGGGCTAAAATTAATAGTTGAAGAACAAGAAATCACCACTAGAATTTTTGCATCAATTTTTAAGTTGGCGGCTAAGAGTCATCAGTGTAGTTTTTGGGCATTTTCTTACAATCTGTAAGTTGGGTTGGGTTGAATATTTCTAAGCATGTAGAAGGCTTATACTAACATTTTTGTGCAAAATTTCACACTAAGTGGATAGTTGGATTAAAAGTTATAGCTTGTCAAAGCTCATTGATTACGATTAGGGCTTACAAACAAAAATAAAAATTGCTTAATTATAAAAGAAACGAGGCTATTAGAGTATATGTATGGTTGATGTTACTAAGAGGAGTGTTTTTAAACACTTTTGAATTGAACTTTGAATTATATTCTTTATATATGGATGAAACCTATTAGGATTTCTTGATTATTTGCAAACACAATTTTACCTTCTACAGCCAGGTGCCCGGTGCATTCTTGAATAAGATAACACATAATACGACAATACTTCATAATTTTGACAACTAGAAATTAATATCAAGTGGGATGATGCTACATTCATTAGCCAATTTTTCTACGGATTACAATATGAGGTAAAAAAATTAATGCTCAATTTATCCAATCCTCAAACATTGAGTCAAGCAATTGATTTTGCTGTGAAGTGTGACAATCGACTCTTTGAATTTTGATCCAAGAATTGTACAAGGGAGCCTCAACATTATTATTTAATAGTAACATCAATGTCCTCACAAAATGTATATTCGGAAGTAGAAGACATACAAATTGATGTGGTATGTTTTAAACCTCTTACTGAACAAGAAAAGATTTGATGTCGTCAAGGAGGATTATGTTTATATTGTGGAGAACCTAAGCACACTACTCAACATTGTCCAAAGAAATGATACAACTACAAAATGAGGAGTACGGCTGTCAAAGAAGATAACATACCGAAAAACGAATTTGTCTAGCTACAATAGGGACCGTGCAATTAGAATCTTATACAATTCCTAGTGAAGGTCCTATTCTCTCCTCTGAATTCTCTCCTTATTTTATAATAGATGTATATTTAGGACCAAAAAACTACAGAACTTGTCTCTTATTAGATTCAGGAACCTCAGCATGCTTTCTAGATGAACAATTTTTTATGAATCATAAAATATCTTTAATACAAAAAACTAAACCCATACATGTAAAAGTCAAAGATGGTCGTCCATTGTCTTTTGGAGATGTTACTCATAAAATCCGTCCTATAAAAGTAACAATAGATGGTCATAGTAGCTACGTAGTCTTTAGTATAATTAAATCCCCATCTAATCTAGTTATTTTAGATTTATCATGGCTAGAAAAATATAACCCTCAAATAAATTGGAATTCTCGTAGACTTGACTTTCCTCAGAATATCATTAAATAT